>VONZ01000671.1:0-97500 GCA_012976165.1 Labeo catla | reverse complement strand
ATAGCGTTTATTAAAAATAATAATAATAAAAAAACAGGACATGATAGTGTACTATCTGTTAGTGTACTAGTTTGATTAAATAAAAGAACAGTCAAATACAGTCCTGTAAAGTTTGGTAAAAGATACTATTCATTAACATGACTTAATATATTATCTAACATCAAGTTACAGTGGGTGAACATTAATTAATGTGTGCGAATGTTATTTTATACAAACACTTGATCGTTCATGTTTGTTCATTGTGCATTATATAATGTCAACAGATACAACTTTTAATTAAAAAAATAAACACATTTTGAAATTAAGAAGAACAATTGCTATGTAATACTTGTTTATTAAGTCATGTTAAATGGAATCTTTTTGTTTTTAATACTACAGTTTCCGTCTGTGTAACATTGATATCATACACTCAATATAAGTAATCTTATCTAAATTTATTATAAAAGCTGGCGTTTGTTATTTACTCAAAAGTTATATATAAGGTTTTATTTAGCTGGTGTCAATCTAATGTTGCATTTAGTCAGACTCAGCCCATTGTTTTACTGAAGAATATTATATTTTCCTTTTACAGCTGCAGGCTGAAGAAGACCACGAACCACCAAATCAAACTCCTAAGCAGACAACGGTTCCAGATGCTTTTCAGCAGCAGAAGTACGACAAAAACTCACCTGAGGCAAGAAAACTGAACCCGAGCTGTTGCTGAATTCACATGTATGGATCAAGTGCCAGTTTATACAGTGAAAAATGGGGATTCCAGCAAATGCTTCATCACCTCAATGCTTCAACCCAAAATACCAACTTCTAAGCCAAAACTTTGTTTTATTTTTGTTTGTTATTAATAAAAATAGTGTGTTGTTCAATTCATGTTTTTGTGTTTTGATTTGGTACCGAAATTGGTACCGAGAACCGTGGATTTTCACTGGTATTGGTACCAAATACTGAAATTTTGGTACTGTGACAACGCTATGACAAATAGTAACAAAAAAAAGTTTAACAATAAAATGTTTAGGGGGTGATTAAAATAAAATAAAATAAGATGAAATAAGATAAAATAAAATAAAATAAAATGTGAAAACATGGCCGCTCCCCCCAAAAAACAAACAAAAAACAAACAAACAATCTAAGTAAGTTCTAGATTAAGTTCTAGCTAATTACAAATATTAAATCCAGAATAAAATAAAATATGTGAAACATTTTAGGGGTGAAAATAAAAAATTAAAAAAGAACATGATGCCCCCAAAAAACAAAAACAAAAAACAAACATACAAAAACAATCTAAACATAAATAAATATAAAAATAAATAAATAAATAAAAATGAATAAACAAATAGGTAGGTATGTATGTAAGTTTGTTCTAGATTAAGTTTTAGCTAATTATAAATATTTCCAGAATAAAATAAAATGTGAGAAACATTTTAGGAGTGATAAATAAAATAATAAAAAAAAGAGAATAAAATGTGAAACCATGGCCCCTCTCCCCAATAAAATATAATAAAATAATCCAAGCCAAATCAAAAACAAAAATCAAAACAAAAAATAAAATCAAATAAAATGTGAGAACTTGATGGCCTACTTACTAAAAGTAAGTTAGTTCTGTGTAGTTTTAGCTAATTTTTAAGTTTTAGGTTTTAGCTAATTACAAACATTTCCAGAATAAAATAAAATGTGAGAAACATAGGAGTGATAAAAAAATAATAATAATAAAAATAAAACAAAATAAAATATTTTCAGGGAAAAATATTTGGAAATACTAACTGAACTGCTTCTGTCATTACATTTTTTTTTTACAATTTCAAAAAAAAGTGTATATATTAAAAAGTGTGTGTATTTATACAGTATTTATGTTTTAAAACATTTTTGTTATATTATGTATGTGTGTATCTCCTTTAAGACCCTATTAGAAGGGATTAGAATTGAAGAAAAGCGTCAAAAATAAGGTTTTAAAGTGCTCCTGCAAAAATAGACCAGGACAGAGATGTGAGGGAGGATTTGGGGAGATAAATGAGAGATTCCAAGTGTAGTCCAGCGGACTAACTCATGGGATATTGTTCATTAAAACGGATGACCAGATCCTGAGGGACAAATTGCATGTTACCTTTTTCACATTGCGAGAGCTGAATAAAAAGAAAAAGAGAAGAAGCTGCAACACAAATAGAGCATGATGAAAAAGCTCCGATAATGACTCTTTGATATAGACAAATGTGGTCAGAATCAATCCCAGAACACTTTTAATTTTGTCAAATGTGATACAAATGTGAACGCATGTTAATGGCAGATGTAAAGGTGGCATCTTTTATACCTAACAGGGTTGTCACAGCGCTCCAAATAGCACCGGGGGGAGCTGTTTTTAGGGAAAAATGTCAGTACAACAGATTTTGAGGTGCACAAATTGCACTATTTTGACAATCCTGGAAATCTGAACGCCACAGCTGAGGTCTCTGAGAGTGTCCACCTCATTAGCTTTCAGCGCAGCTTACTGTACCATCAAAAAAACATGAAGAACAAGCTGACACACCATAACGCCCCTGAGTGCAAAGAGGGGTGTTTTCCAATAGCCTCTTCCACCTCTCTGAGTACGACCTGCTCTGACCTCTCCACCTCATGCCGCTTCTGTCCTCATCAGCACAATCCCACACTCAGAGGTCGTTCTGGAATACCGTCAATATTCCGCAGTCGGAACGCTGCCTCACGCCCATCCGCCCCCGAGGTTCTGACTGCCGTGGCAGCAGCGACCTTGAGGCGGGAAAAATATTTTTAATGTAGATCAATAGCAGAACAAGGTCACTTTAAAATTCAATTAACAAACAATTGTTTGACTCTGCTCCAGTTGAACCTTTGAGCTGACCAACCAGACACAACCAGTCCACAATGGATTCAGTCAAGGTGGAAAGGGAATGTAGGGGAACAAGAGGGGAAGTAGCTTGAGTCGTGTGGACTAGCAAGCTAGCGCATGCTAGGGCTGGGCGATAAAACGATAACGATATGTATCGCGATAAACACGTGATCGATATCAATAAAAAATGTGTTGGATAAAACGTTCGATATTTTTTATTCTTCTGTGTCGGAAGAAAACAGAGGTTGCGAAGCAAGTTTGGTTGCATTAACAAAGGCACTCGCTCTCTGGTAACCTAGCAACGTAGGGAGTGACACGCTAACAGCCAATCATGTAACAGTATCAACTTTCGTTGCGCCATATCGTTGTCTCGTGCTGGTCTGCTGGATTCCTCTTCATAAGCAGAAAATGAGTGCCGCAGCGAGCGAGGAAATTTTAAATAAAAGAGGAAAAGTCAGCTCGCCAGTATGGCAGTTTTTTGGATATTATAAGTCTGACCGTAGTCAGACCAATGTCGTCTGCAAATTATGCAAGACCGTCGTCCCCGCCAAGACTGGTAATACCACGAACTTGATGTACCACCTTAGCCGCGCTCACCAAGAATTTTGACCGATTAATACAATCAGTTAAACGGTTTAAAAGGTCTTTTTTCAGTTATTTATCAAAATATTTTAAAACGTTTTTTGGATGGTTAAAGTAAAATGAAATTGCATTTTTGAGAGAAAAAAGATAAATCGCGTAGGCCTATAACGTTAAGTCGTATTTTATTATTACATTCAGAAAGACACCAGGTCGCGAAATATTTACAGTACACTATAAACATAGGCTAGGCTATTTTAGTTCCCCTCACTCCACAAAAATAATTTCAATTTAACAGTATTTAGAAAAGAACAAAAATGAAAAATATAAGAAGCTAGGGGACAAGCAAAAACGAAACCATTTAGGGTAAAGCGAAACTGAAACTAACATTGGGTCTCTCACACGACACAAATCCAATGTCTCTGTATTCAAGATGTATTTGAATGCTAAAATATTATTTATTATGTAAACCTGGTTTTGTACTTCTCGCATTACAATATCCACATTTAAAAAAAAATGTTTGGAATAATATCACGGCAGTACGTTGATAACGATTAAGCAGTGTGATTTTTTTTTTTTCCCATGTTTGGCTGATTGTGTGTGCGCGTGCGGCGCCGGCGCAATCACTTTATTTTTTTCCTTCTAACAGGGGAAACAACTCTTTACAGATAATCGAAACTGTAAACGGTTTGCTGTTTGTAAAATAAAGAAAAATACAAGGTTAAGTTTAAAATAAAAATGTTTAAATGTAATATTTTCTTCTCCTGGTCCTTATTTTAAATGGGTCATAAAAAATGTCAATAATTATCGATATCGATCGATATGAAACACTGATATCGTGATACAGTTTTCAGCCATATCGCCCAGCCCTAGCGCATGCCTTCTGACACACTCAGCTGTAGGTTCATATGTGGATCTGACTCCCATGAACATTCACAATTGTGAGACAAAGTTAGAACTGTGGCATAAAAACTTGCAATTCTGACTTTTCTTGCAAATGTGAGTTTGTGTCTGAATTTTAACTTCATTTCTCAGAATTTCGTCTTTATTTCCCAGAATTGCGATATATATATATATATTAGGGATTAAATTAGTGA
Organism: Labeo catla; assembly: GCA_012976165.1. Classification (NCBI taxonomy): domain Eukaryota; kingdom Metazoa; phylum Chordata; class Actinopteri; order Cypriniformes; family Cyprinidae; genus Labeo; species Labeo catla. The sequence continues at coordinate 92,991 of VONZ01000671.1, read as the reverse complement.
TGTAACGGTATGAAAATTTCTTATCATGATTATAGAGACCAAAATTATCACGGTTATCAGTATTATCACGGTATTGTTAAAATGTACTGGAAATGTTCAAAAAGTACAGACACATAAATCACTTCACCAAGTTTTATATTTAAAATCAACAAACAACTAATAAAATGACTTTTTGTTTGCATAATCACTAAAACAACAACAGTAGCCTACCAATGATATCCAGATTTTAAAAGACAACATGACTGACAACAATTTAACTAATAGCATGTTCAAATATCTAATGTAAATTTTCAAATAAAGAATGAAAACAGCAAAAAAAAAGTCATAAAAAGATAAACCTCACATTTCAGCCTTTAAATAAAGAAAAGGGTTAAGTCAAAATGATAACTGATTTAATAAACTATTATATACATTTTATCTGTTCCATAAATAATCTAGATAACTGGTCTAAATTGTTTAAATGTGTAGAATCCACTTAAGCCCGTTTTTCATCAACCGGTCAAAATTTTGGCTACAGCAGGGCATTCAAATTCGGTCCGTTTTTTGGCCAGGCAAAAACTGCACACAAGCTGAATGTAAATGCAAGTCTCTGTAAATCTACTGTATAACACTAGATGGCGCTTATGGAAAAGCTGAATTCCAGCTGTAACTCCATGGATAAAGCAGCACTGCGATTAAGAACACTTCTTTTGGTATGATATGGAGCGAAGGTGAAAACATAATGCCATTGAATCTTTTCTCTAGACAGTCAGAACCTTCAGAGGTACATTCATATAATTCATTATAATTCCCGATTTCTGTTGGTGGGTACCCATACCCCAATTGCGAAGTGAAACGTACGTACTGCAAAGTTACCAAATAATACACACGTTCTTTCGATGAGGGTTGTGCTTCACTAAATAAAATGATTTAATAAATACCTGTTTACAATAAGCACTTATTCGCACATATACAGGACAGTGTTTGAGGGCGCACACGTAATATCTGAGGGAGCGCAGAGCCATGATCACTATATATATGGGAGAGGAAGCCAGCTGCAAGCCGAGAGGATTCGTGCTGGCACCCTCTCATACAATAATGCACTCTTGACATTTGCCAAAATAACGCCAAAAAAGGCTTCAAATGAACTATGAACACGAGAATAAAATCGTAAAAGCTGCAATGCATTTCTTATTGATTAAAATTAATGGAGACTACCTTGTGTTTTTCCGTGAGTGCTCGATTGTTTTCGTGGGGATTGGCGCCTACGCTCTTAGCACTCTTTTAAAACATACGCTGTCTTTTCACACAAAACCAAACTACTGCAAATGAGACTGTTACTTAAAGCTGTGCATTATGCTATACAGTATTTATTTATCATCAGTTGTTCAAATTGCGGTAATCAAATACGGTTTTAATGATAATTGAAATATGAAACAGTAATACTAACTGTGGGGAATTTTATCATGATTTATTGTCAAACCGGTAATCGTTACATCCCTAGTTTAAATCTTGCAATTCTGACTTTATTTCTCGGAATTGCCACTTTACTTCTCGGAATTGCACGTTTATTTCTCAGAATTGCAACTTTATTTTACAGCATTGCGAGTTTATGTCTTGCAGTTCTGACTTTATTTCTCAGAACTGCCACTTTACTTCTTACACTCTTACTGACCCCAAGTCTTTGAACAGAACTGTACATTGATCAATTATGCTGTTTAGCTGTCACAATATTTAAATAATTGAAAATAATAATAAAAAAAAAAAGAAAAAAAAAAATGACTGCAGAATGCTTTAATTAACCAATCAGAACAAGGATTCTAAAGTGGTAAATCGATGCAGATGTGGGAATATGCGTGACATGAGAGACCTTTCTGGAATCTAAAGCTCAAAATCACTACCATCGGTAAAGAGCCTTAAAAACTATACATTCTACTGAAGCCAGTTAAAAGCATTTCTGTTCAACTGCCTATATGTATGCTCATTTCCATACACACTCTACATCTGTAACTCCTGATGGCAGAATCCTGCGGGATGTTTCACGTTCGTAACTCTCTTTGATCCGGACCGCTGCAGGAGTGACAAGCTCCAGTTTGTGGCAGCATATTTAAAAGTCAGTTTTAAGATCTAAAATGCATCTCTCCACTGCTCTGAGAAAAAAAAGGATATCATACGTCACGCTTCTGCATATAGTTAATAACTGTCATGGAAGAGGGTGTGAGGTTAAGATAATGGAATTACAGGGCCAACTAAAGCAGGTAGAGGGCCTGAGAACGATGCATTTTCCATGCTAATTAACATCCTTAATTATGGTCAGGCAAGGCTGTTAGGCAGAATCTGCCCGTAGAGAGCCGTCCCGTGCCCCAATTAATGCCATCGCACTCTGCACAGCCGTGCCTGTTTACAAAACTGATTTTAAAGAGATGCAGCACTGCTGAGGAGAGAGCTTGATTGCCTCTTGTTATAAAAGACAGATGTGTACCACACTGTGATGTTTTTAACCCTCCCTTCTATTCACTGCTGTTTGTACATCTACAGGAAAGGGACAGGAACACAAACTAACAATAAGTTCACCTCTAATATAGTGGTTCTCAACTGGTGAGTTGAAAAGAAACTAAGCTAAAATAAAATAAATATTAAATAAAATTTAAATAAAATAAAATAAAAATGTTATATCTTTTGGATCTGATGTTCAATGCAGTGGAAAGCAAAATGAAATTAAACAAAATAAATAAAATAAAATAAAAATTTGGATCTGATGTTCAATGCAAAGAAAAGCCAAAATAATGTAAAATAAATAAAATAATAAAATAAAAATAAAATAGTTTTGGATCTAATGTTTGATGAAAGATGGTTAAATAAATTAAACAAATAAAACAAAAAATAAAATAAAATAAAATAAAATAAAGTAAACATTTTGTACTTTTTGGATCTGATGTTCAATGCATTGGAAAGCTAAATAAAATTAAAATTAAAAAATTAAGTACTATAAAAAAATAAAATACTTTTGGACCTGATGTTCAAAGCAAAGGAAGGTAAAATAAATTAAACTAATAAAATAACAAAATAAAATAACCTAACATATAATAGAATAAAATAAAATAAAATAAAATAATAAAATGGTATTTTTTTAGATCTGATGTTCCATTCAATTGAAAGCTAAATAAAATTAAACAAAATAAAGAATAAAATACAATTTTAAAAAATAAAATACTTTTGGATCTGATGTTCAATGCAGAGGAAGTTAAAATAAATTAAACAAAATAAACATAAAATAACAACATAACAAAATAAAATAACCTAAAATAACCTAAAATAAAATAAAATAAAAAAATAAAAATGTTGTATCTTTCGGATCTGATGTTCAATGCGATGGAATGCAAAATAAAAAAAAAACAAAAAAAAACTTAAACTTCTGGATGTGATGTTCAACGCAAATAAAAAAAGCCAAAATAATGTAAAAGTACATAAAATAATAACAATAAAATAATAAAAAAAATCTAATTATTATCTGATGTTCAATGCAAAGGTAAACAATAAATAAAACAAAATAAGCAAACAAAAATTACATTTAAAAATAAAATAAAAATAAGAATAATAAAAAAAAGACGTTTGGATTTGCTACTCAAAATTAATAAAATAAAATCAGATGAGAACCACTGTCCTGGTAAGACAAAAAGCAGTTAAATGACAAAAATGTCCACTTCCTGTTAGAAAAAAAAAAAAGAATTAGGCAAAACCTCTCAAACTCACAAATTACAATAGTCATTCACACATGCACAAACTGTCCATCAAACTGTCCCTTTTTTTTCTGAACGCTTTGTTGAGCACCGTAGAAAAGCGCGTCCGACGAAGGGCCTGGCAGCGATTTAGCCCCCACGGTGACAGATCACTCCGGCCTGCCAACTGGGCCATCTGGAAGTGCATGCCCTGTGGGTGTGAACCACTGAACTCCCACTGCTGTGGAAGGGGCATTTGTAGTCTTCCTGGCACCACTGCCAAGATCCCTCAGTCTCTCTTTCCTCTCAGTCAGCGTTGCCAAAAGACATGACGGCAGCAGAGAAGTGTCAGAGGAAGTCTCAAAGGTAAGGGGGATGGTATGTGGTGTGAATGACCCAACTGACAAAATAGGCTGAATGTGATAATTCAGCCCAAAAAGGGCTAGGTAGAGGGGAAAACATACCAGGAGACAAGACAAATATCAGTACGCTCACTGATACAGTGTGCCATTGACAAAAATATCCAAATGACCCATTGTGACAACTTATGTTGCAATCAGGGGTGTCATACACCTACATTTTTTTCTTTGTTTTTCACTGAGAAGGCACTAAGTCAAGCCTGGCTCACGTTCTGTGCTACTTGAGATGAGACATGACTAAAGAGGAAGAAAAACATGTAAACACGTAAATGATGACAGAAGCAAATGGAAATGATCAGTGTTGCCTGATTATACTGGACAAAATTAGATGTGTAAATGTGTGATTACTATGGAAGCACATTTCCACCACTAAATACAATTTTAAAAAGGTCATTGTGACTTTTATCTCACAGTTCTGACTTTTTTTCCTCACAATTGTGAGTTATGAAGTCAACCTTTCTGTGAAAAACAACTGTGAAAAAAGTCAGAATTGCGACTTTTATCTTGCTATTCTAACTTTATTCTGCACAATTGTGAGTTCATATCATTCAATTCTGTGAAAAAAAGTTAGAATTCTGACTTTTTGAATTCTGAAGTTTACATCTCACAATTCAGACTTTTTTTCACAGTTGTGAGTTTACATTTCACAATTCCGACTTTATCTCAGAATTCTGAGATATAAACTTGCAATTGTGAGTTATGAAGTCAACCTTTTTTAGAATTGCGAGTTTATTTTTCAGAATTGCGAGAAAAGTCAGAATTGCTAGCTTATATCTCACAATTCTAACTTTAAAACACGCAAATGCGAGTTAAGTCAGAATTGTGAGATATAAACTCGCAATTCTGAGAACGATTTTCCCCCTTAAAATTTATAACTCGCAACTGCAAGTTTATATCTCACGACTCTAAGAAAAAGTTTGAATTGTGTAAAAAGTCAGAATTGCAACTTTCATCTTGCTGTTCTGACTTTATTCTTGGCATCTGTGAGTTTATATCACCCAATTCTGAAAAAAAATTCTGACTTTATAACTCACAATTACTACTTTATATCATTCCATTCTGTGGAAAAAAAAAAAGTTAGAATTCTGACTGTTTTTCCCCCTCACAATTGCAAGTTTACATCTCACAATTCAGACTTTTTTTTCCCACAATTGTGGGGTTACATTTTACAATTCCGACTTTATCTCAGAATTCTGATATATAAACTCACAATTGTGAGTTATAAAGTCAGATTTGCGAGACATAAACTCGCAATCCTGAGAAAAGTCAGAATTGTTAGTTTATATCTCGGAATTCTGGCTTTTTTGTCAGAATTGCAAGTTTATATCTCACAATTCCGACTTTATAAAACACAATTGCGAGTTAAGTCAGAATTGTGAGATATATACTCGCAATTCTGAAAACATTTTTTCCCCTCAAAATTGGACTTTATAACTTGCACATTGCAAGTTTATATCTCACAATTTTGAGAAAAAGTCAGAATTGCGTAAAAAAAAAAAAGGTCAGAACTGTCACTTTTATCTGGCTATTCTGACTTTATTTTTGCAATTGTGAGTTTATATCACCCAAATCTGAGAAAAAAGTCAGACTTGTGAGTTTATATCTCACAGTTGTGAGAAAAATTGTCTGAATTGTGAAATTAAACAGTCGCAATAACCTTTTTTGTTATTCAGTGACCACTGAATTAAAAAACACAATAAAATAAAAAAAAGGTTACTGTGACTGTTTAATTTCACAATTTGGACTATTTTTCTTACAACTGTGAGTTTGTGTCTCGCAATTCTGACTTTATAACACGCAATTGTGAGAACATGCAATTCTGAGAACATTTTACCCCCTCAAAATTGGACTTTATAACTTGCCATTGCAAGTTCTCAGAATTCTCAGAAAAAAAAACAGAATTGAGAGATTAAAAAGTTACAATAAACATTTAAAATGTTTTATTCAGTGGTGGAAACAGGCTTCCATAGATCACTGTCACACTATATAAGACAAATAATTTCTGTACTTACTATAATAACCTTAATGTATTTTTTAAAAATATATTTTAATATTAAAAAATAATTTATTAATTAAAATATTCTGGTTTTACATTGGGGAAAAAAGTTGATCAAATAAAGAGGAGGTGCCACTAAAACTCATAATAACATTTTTTTTATTGCATTATTTATTTCATCTGAATTACATTATTTTTTTTACTATTGACATTCACTAACCTAAACTAACATGATACTTATTAAACTTATTTGTTATATATTTACTGAATTGCTTAAATTTATAATAATTTATTTTTATAATTTTTAGTTATTAATAGTATTTATAATATTTTGATGTCAGATAGTTTTTCCCATTTTATTCATCATCATCATCATCATCATTTTATTGCATTCAAAATTAATTTGGCTTAAAATTGAATAAGCATGACACTTGTGGCTGGAATTAGTTTTTCCTTGCTTTTATTATATGCATCACCACCATTAACTTAACAATCCAAACCTGGCATTAACTCAGTGTTTTGTTTGGGTTCTGAGAGACCCAAAGGCCCTTTTGAAAGCTTGAAAAACATATTTAATATTTAAGTATCAGTTTAATAGTTAATGACTGTTCATAATATTATAAGTATTGACCATAAACAACATTTCAACTTGGTATGCTTTAAACATCCTAAATCAAAAATCTTACATCTGTTTGACAGTAATACTTACTTAGTAACATTGTCTTTCTCTGGTATACAGAATTATATTTATATTTAAACACTGTATTTTAAACATATACAGCCTTAAAGGAGAAGTCCACTTCCAGAGCAACAATTTACAAATAATTTACTCACCCCCTTGTCATCCAAGATGTTCATGTCTTTCTGTCTTCAGTCGTAAAGAAATTATGGTTTTTGAGGAAAACATTTCAGGATTTTTCTCCATATAATGGACTTTGTTGGTGCACCGATTTTGAACTTCCAAAATGTAGTTTAAATGCAGCTTCAAAGGGATCTAAACGATCCCAGCCGAGGAAGAAGGGTCTTATCTAGCAAAACGATAGGTCATTTTTCGAAAAAAAAAAAAAAAAAAAAATTGCATACTTTAATTAAGCACAAAATCTTGTGTAGCACAGGCTCTGGGATGCGAGTCCACAACGCTACGAATTAGTGATGGGTCGTTCTTGGACGATTCTTTCATCTTGAAATCAAAATCTTTAATGTGACTCGGGAAGAACGAGTCGTCTCGGGGAGTGATTAGCTCAGTCGCGCATGCGCAACATCCTATTAGGTTCTGTACTGGAATTAGTTCACCTGTTTCGAGTCTTCAGGTTTTTCGAGTCGTTCATCTTATGGGGCTGTCACGTGATGAATGAATGACTCAAACCCGAAAACTTGTCAGATAAGAGGTGAGGTGAGCTAATCATAGACTAAAGACCCAGGTAAACAATGAATGAATCTTTTCTGTTTCTTATAGCATTATAGTTTTGTCTTGTTTGTAGTGTGATCAATGTTTGTGTAAGCAGTAGATGTGTTAGTGAAGTAACACGTAACATTTTAATTTGCTAAAATTAACGAAATGACTCAAAAAAAAAGATTTGTTCATTTTGCTGAATGAGACTCAAAGGTCCAAGTCGGCAAAATGATCTGAACTTCCCATCACTACTATGAATCGTGTAAGTTCATCGTCTATGTACTGAGCATGGCAAAAAAAACTCCATCTTATTTTTTCCTACAACTTGAGAAGAGGACATAGTTGTACCCTTTTTTAAGCAGCGTTTACAAACTTAATTGCACTTTCTTACTCTTTGCGCGTACGCTTTGTAAACACTGGGTCTGTAGTTCCGCGTGACCTTTCGACTTTATTCAATAGTACGTAGCGCCGTGAACACGCACCCCAGTGCCTGTGCTACACGAGCTTTGTGCATAAAAAGTGTTTTAAAAAAAATTATTTTCTGAAAAAAAAAAAAATGGCATATAGTTTCGCTAGATAAGACCCTTTTTCCTCGGCTGGGATCATTTAGAGCCCTTTGAAGCTGCATTTATTTTGGAAGTTCAAAATCGGGGGACCAATCAAGCCCATTATATGGAGAAAAATCCTGAAATGCTTTCCTCACGACTGAAGATGAACATCTTGGATGACAAGGGGGGTGAGTAAATTATTTGTGAATTGTTCACAATTCACAGTTCTCCTTTAAGGTCTCTGGGACCCGAAAACATGTAAATCTTAACAGAAAATCAGGGTTAAGCCTTATAGGAAAAATAATAATGGAAAACTCAAAGTAATAATACTGACTGTAATGACACAGGAATATTTGTAAATTCCCAATATACAATTTCAGCATCATTTCACAACCTCACAAGAGTCAACTTTACCTTAACACCACATGCAACTAATAATTAGTGTAAACAAACATACTCAAAGAATTGTGAGGAAATTTCTCCTAATGCAGCTAAAAGGATTGCTGTAAATCACTGAGTTTAGCTGTAATAGATGGTCACTCTCTTCTCTCTTTACTTCCATTATCATGCATGCACCCTCCAAAACTTTGAAAGTGTGTAGCGAACTCCTCAAGAGTCAACAATCCCAGCCCCTCTGGGATGTTCTCAGGGACAACTCACAAGGAGACTGACAGAGCAGTCAACAGAGAGATTGCTCCCCGTGTACAAGGGCATCCAGCTCTCCTTCACCATTAACTCTTAGACACCATTAGTCAGAAAAAGCTTCTACATGACTGCACTTTCTTGCTGTCCTGCTTCATTAATGCCACTGGAGATAGACACATTTTGCATTTTATGCAACAAACACTTGTGTAAAGGATTCATTACTATGTGCAAATGTTATTTTGGCAAATTATATTGCTCTCCACTACAATAGAAAATGAATGCAACCAAAAAACAAAACAAAGCAAAACCAAAAAAAAACCCAAAAGTGCTTATTTTGAAGGTTATCATGCCTTACTCTTTTACAAAAATGTACCTATACTTTTTATGTCTTTTATGTCTTACTGGGCTAATAACAAATTTTGCTCCAGTACATGTACAGGGGTTGGACAATGAAACTGAAACACTGGCCAATATAGTGTTGGAGGTTTCATGGCTATATTTATGCAGCCTGGTGGCCAGTCTTTACTGATCGCACATTCCACCAATAAGAGCAGAGTGTGAAGGTTGACTTTGTGCACCCAATAGCTCAAACATTGTACCCTGAAGGTGGTGCCGTGTATTAGGATGATAATGCACCAATACACACAGCAAGACTGGTGACAAGAGTGATTTGATGAACATGAAAGTAAAGTTAAACATCTCCCATGGCCTGCACAGTCACCAGATCTGAATATTATTGAGCCACTTTGGGGTGTTTTGGAGGAGCGAGTCAGGAAATGTTTTCATACACCAACATCACATAGCGACCTGGCCACTGTTCTGCGAAAGGAATGGCTCAAAATCCTTCTGGCTACTGTGCAGGACTTGTATTTGTCATTCCCAAGATGAAATAATGCTGTATTGGCTGCAAAAGGAGGCCAAACGGCATACTAATTGTGGTCTAAACCCAGGTGTTTCAGTTTCACTGTCCAACCCCTGTATGTAAAGCAACCTATAAGATCCATTTCAAATATCAAACATGTCATTCTTCACAATATAAAGAAAAACTTCTTGAATCGATGTGTGTAGCACAAAAGCAACTCACCAAGAGAACTGCGGATGTCCCGTTTGGCCGGAAAAGCTCGATTGACATGTCTGGAAACATTCGTCCAATTCTGGATATGACGTCATCAACATATCTGGAATAAGAAAAAAAATTATATTTCAAGTAAAAAAAGTTGCAGATCTTTTACTTCAAGTGGAAGTCAAAAGGTCCTCGGGTCACAGTCACCGTCAATACCAAATCAATGGCTGTTGGCACTAAGGTCTTGGTATTGAATAAACTAATTGTTTCTTCGTATACAACACATATCGATGGAGTCCAAACAGTTGAGGTAGTCCAGGTCAGCATGTAACGATCACCACACTTAACTAACTTTGATTTTAATTCACTTTTAACATTTGTGTTAATTTGGTGTTATTTTATATTATTACAGTATTTATTCATATTTTGAATTAGCTTTTATGTTTATATGTTCAATTTAAATTTCTATTAGTTTGATTTTCAGTAATTTATAAAGACAGCTATATACAGTACATGTACATATACAACATAGCTTATGTGAGTGTACTGTATATGTGAGTGTATGAGTATGTTATATGCAGGGGTGTAACGATACATGTATTTGTACCGAAGTGTCACGGTACGGATATCTCGGTTCGGTGCATAAGGCCTTACAATGAATACAGGCAATTCACCCTCAATCCAGAAGAGGGCGCCCGCAGTAATGCAACTCTGTTTGATAACCGCCAACAGAAGAACAGCGAATGCCAGGAGTTGCACACTTTAAAACAAAGCCCACTAGACAGTGACCATGTGCTGATTTTGAACGCGTCTCTCACTGGCAAAGGAGCATAACGTTTTTTTAAAGGCTTCCGCACTGTTTGCGAAATGGAGCTTTGTGCTCTTGTATCCTACCTCACTCATTTGACACAAATCCAAATATTCCATAATATTTCCATATTTACGATGTATCTAAATGCTAAACTATTATTTATTATGTAAATGATAGGCTTTGTACTTCAGTCACGTTCCAACGGTGACAGAATGAGGCGGGCGCGCTGATGTTTGGTTCACTGTATTTTATTTTGATAAAGTAATGTTACCAACTGCGCTGTCAAGTTAGCAATGCTGAAAGCCTGGAACAGTTGTGGCTAGAAGGGATACAGTTCCGACCGGAAACTAACAATGAAATGAATTGTTCTACCTATTAGATTGTTTTTTCTACATGGTCTACACCTACCCCAACCCTATACTCAGCCCTTACTATAATACAAAAACAATATTATTGTTGTACAGTGTGACAAAAATAACGTTAGATTGATGTGCGCATGCCCAGTAGCTAGAGCTGTATTCCTTCTAGCCTTAACCGCCTGGGAACTTATGCTTTGTGTGTGCACGCAGGCGCGATTACTTAAACTGTTTCCTTATACCAGCAAAATCAACTTAAAACATTGTCATTTATTGTCTTATTAATAATGCGTCACTGGTCTTTTGTAAAATAAAGAATATAAATAGAATGTCGCCATCTGAGTTTCCTTTCTGTCAAAAAGATAAACTGAAACTCAGCAAATATAGGCTACGTTACGCACTGTTTTTTCCCTTGTATAATATTTAGTATTTTTACATCTATGTGGAAAAAATTGTAATTTGTACTACAGTACTTCAAAATAAATGAAAAGAAACATAGCATAGAAGGTTTGTTGTTTTTTTCCTGTTGTACTGAAATTGTATCGAACCGTGACCCCCGAACCGAGGTACGTACCAAACTGTGACATCTGTGTACCGTTACACCTAGTTATATGGTGTATATATTTTGCAAAATTTACATTTTCTAGTTGACCAAATGTGTTTTTTTTTCCTGAGGTAAATGCAACGTTATGTGACCTTGCTTACAAGCTGTTATACTGAAGTCTTGCACGACTGAAACACTTACTGAGCGATTACATGAGACTGGATACAGATTTCACTAAGTTATACTGTCTTTTAACATACCTTTGGATGTTCAGCCATGTTTATTTTTTTTTGTAACTCATGTGCAGTTGAACTGAGGTGCTACAGCGATCTGTCACTCCATATAAAACCGCACCAAATGGCTTTTATTGTTTGAATTTTGTAATAAAATAGATAAAATTTGAAATTTGAGACTTTGTTTCATATCAAAAGTAACAAAGCTTTTTGCGATGGACTGGATGGGAGGTGTACTAAATGAAAACAGGCTAGACAAATCAATATTGTTTCGTAAAAATGACAACCATTTAAAATCAAGAAATCTACATTTTTTTATCCAACACTAATCAACACCACGTGTTTTCTGTAAAGCTCCTTCAAAATAACGTAACTGCAAAAAGTTCTTTACAAATAAATTTGATTTGATGGAATTTACATGGATTTTTCATTGTTATTATTATTTTTTTAATATTTAATATTATTCATTTAATATAATTTAATAATTTTTGTAATGCTTTTTATATTTAACTTTTTAAATAGTTATTTCAGCATTAGCAATTTTAGTACATCAACTTGAACTTTTTTCAATTAATTCTCAAGGCAACATTTCTTATTTTCATTTTTAAGTGCTTAAGTTGACATTTTTCATTTAATATTCACATTTTATTTCAGCTTTATTTAAATGACCAAAAACGATTTTTTAAAATAATTTTTGTTCAGAATAACAGCACCGACGTAGACACACAAATCACACCTCATTTTTTCAGCACAGCTGTAAATAATCAAGTAAAAAACATCAGAAGCATCAACAAATACCATATAAGCTTTACATTGAATGCATTAAGGCATCGATTTGCATCCACCATCAACAAGAGGCTCCACTGTTCCACATCTGACATAACCTTCAGTGCTTCAGAAGAGAACGAATACTTAAAACCCTGCCAGGGTTGCTCAACAGCCTCGTTAAGACATCAATAAATTGGACAGAGAGTGCCAAAAGCCTTCAGCCATCCCCGGAGTCAGCAGAACAGTCCCCAAGAAGAGTCGCCCAACATGTATTGTAGGGTCAATGCTAATAAGGGTTTAATGAAAATCTCCACCGCCATCAGCTATCAATAGACTTGAGGGACTGGCCGTGCACACAGACGAGAAAATAATTCATTAAAGAACCGAAGGTGGGCGGCTGGTGGAGGGATTTGCTTAAAAGTCATTTGAAAGTTATTGGACCAACTATGGAGATAATATTTCTTAACGGCGGCTGTGGAGAACCCAGGTAACCCGTGGACAGGTGCAAAAGGGGACACGCATGTGCTCGTGTACACACATGTCTGCAAGTGCAATGCAGCTGGAGGAATCGACGAAGATTAAGTTGCCTCATCACACTGAAAGTTCTCCCTGATTTTCCTGCAACAGCATTTTCTTTCCCAGAAGGGGAGATCAAAAGCAAAGAGAAATTGTTCAACATACCTCTCTGTTTGTTCGCAATTTCCCTCGTGCCCGCACTAAGGTTCCTCATTTACTAGCTTAAATTAAATAACAGCATATTAAATAGGCAAGAACATCACTGGAGTTTATCACCTGCTCAACATATGCTTACTAAAACCTTTATATAAGGAGTTTGGGAATCATTAGTCCAAGAATAAACTAGATTTTAAGTTTTCAGGAGAAAACGTGAGCAGGTCTTGTGCGTGCAAAACGTGCCGGCACAGTGCCACAGCATTTCTATGCAGTTGCTGGGGTGTTCTGGACAGCTGCTAGGTGGCTTCGCACTAGCTCAATTCTTTCTGTAAGATATTACGGTCTCTAGATATGGCTGGGGTGATTCAATGTGACTTAACAGGAATTTTTTATAGTCCACCAGGTGAGCGCTTTAAAACCCATTAGCACACCTCATCCCAATGACTTGAGGTATTCATCTTATGTTGCTGCAGGTAACCAAAAATTGTAAGATTCAAAACAGTTATAAAGGCATTTTAAAATGAATCCATATGAAACAAGTGGTTTGATCCCATTTGTACGATGAATAGAAGTAATTTAGGCTTTACTTAAGCCATTAAAAAGGCTTCTTCTGTCAGCGCCAATAGCCTCCTGGTTAGCACGCTGACATATAGCGCCGTTGCACTGCGGGCGTCTCAAGTTCGAATCCCGGCTCGTGGACCTTTCCCGATTCCACCCCCTTCTCTCTCTCCCGCTTCGCTTAAATAAATCTTTAAAAAACAAAACAAAAAAAGGCTTCTTCTAAGTTTTGGTTATCTGAACTTTCAGTGGAGGTGCAGAAACATCACGGGCTTCATTAAAAAATATCTTAAAATGTGTATCAAAGATTAACCAAAGTCTTATGGGTTTGAAATGACATGAGGGGAGTAAATGATGAAAGAATAATTACATTTTTGGGTGAACTATCCCTTTAAAGGCTGTCACTCAATGGATGAGAAGCGCAGCGCCGTGTCGCATTGTGTTGCGCCGCGTCTTTACATTGTTTTGGGTTGTAGCTGGGAGTCACAGAAGGACACCGAATGGCGCCAAATTTCAAAGACGTGGCGTGACATGGCACTACACTTCTAGTCCGCTGTGTGACGGCCTTTAGGGTACACTGAAAAAATCTATACTTCACTTGCTAGTGTAATTTAAACTATTTGCTTCAAATCAAATGGAAATTTTGTGTTCTGTGAAAACCAATGGCGTCAAAGTTCGGTTTGGCATGCTTTGCTTGGGACTTGTTATTTTAAGTGTTATTTTATGCATTTTTGAGCAAGATGAGAAAAGCGGGAGACTTGAAAGTGCTTAATGGTGTTTAATGTTCAATTATGTTGGAATTATTTGAACTGTTTAAATAACACTAGATTACCATTGTGGAGAAGAGTGGAGCATTTGCTTAGGCTGTGGACTGGTACAGCAATTATTGCGGTTTCGTTTAAAACATTTAGCATGCTATTTATGTACTATTTTACATGCTATACTATTTCTAGGTAACTTGTTAGCTACTTAGTACAGTTCTATTATTCAGTTATATAACAGAAAATGTATGCAATTTGATTCAAAAATATGTAAAAGTTTAAGTTAATCCAAATTGATTTAGGGATATTTTGTGGTATAATTATGTAAAAAATGTATTTGCTTAAAGGTGAGTTTTTAGTTTCATTTGACTATAGAAATTTAATTTGGTCAAACTTGTAACAAGTTGAAGTAATTACTTATTTAGTTCTGTTTTTAACTGTAAAAGAACAGCAAGGGACAGTGTTGCCACCTTGTGGAACAGCTGATTATGGCAAAATAACTTCCTGCACATACAAAAGTCAGGGTGGTGTGCGTACAGTATGCATGTACTATTCTGATTATGAAATTTGCGTCATGTGCACTGCATGCTGTCTCTCGCGTACGTGTAAAAAGTGAAGTATACATTCGGCTTCGCATGACGTCGTCATTTTCATAAATTTTCTAGTTTACACCGAGACGATAACAGTGTCATTTTTAAAAATATGCACTTTGAAAGCAGTTTTCAAACGTATGCGTTTTCAGGCCCCAAAACATAAAAAATATAAAATATAAATACACATAAAAAGCATTGTTTTTAGTTGAAAATGGTGTTGGGTAAACGCCCACTCAGTATGAACAAAAGTAAAAGTGACTAAAAAGTACTTGTACAGTTATTTCTTGAGCAGCTAGACAAATATAAAGAAAACTGACCTGCAAAGATCCTAAAACCCACTGAAAAAGCTTTAAATTAAATTATTTTAATTCATTCAGGATGTCACATGGAAAACATGCGATATTGCATGCTAACCTCACATGAACCAAAACCTGCTCTTCCAGCCAATCACAGACACTGCAGCCAAGCAATTATTTTATTCCTGGCATAGGTGGTTTATTGGCAATAGAATGTCTGGGATGTAACCAAATAGGGTTAGCAATTACATCTCCATTGGCACCACAGAGGGGTGTCAGCATGTTACAAGACAAGACATGTTTTAATATATCCATGCTTCATAACTCATAATCTCTGGAGTGAAACCTACCTAATCTCCATGCAAACTAACTCATCATTGCTGGACTCACAGAAAAGGTTTTTTTTTTTTTCCCTTCTGTGGCTCTGATTGTTTTCTCAAGCCAAGCAGAGCATGAGTCTCATAATGGATTTTAGGCACAGCGAAGCTTAGATTAACATATCGAACATTACTTGCACATCAACAACTGTACACTCATTAAATCACTGTCTTCGCTCTGTAAATTCAATACCTGCCTGTATAGATTTTGTGGTCCAGGATATGGTCAAGAATGTGTAAAATCAGTCAAAAGCACTACAGGACCCAAAACTACATCTCCTAATGGTGAAAATGAACAACATGCAATGAATATTTATCAACCAGAATTATTTCCATAAAAATTACAATTTCTTCATATAGCAACAGAATTATGAAGCTATTTTCTTTGCAAAACTGCCATGTTTGTGACAGCATAGTCTTTGCGTCACAGTCAAACTCTACCTGTCAAAAACCAACATCAAAACATATTATGAATTTATTCCACATAATATATTTTGTTTTGGTGGCTTAATGTCACAAATATTTCACTCTACAAATCTATCTTGTGGTATTCTAGATGAACAGTAAAACAAATAAATAAAAAATACAACCTAAACTATGAAATGTTGCAGTTTCTCATAGTTC
Source organism: Labeo catla (assembly GCA_012976165.1). Taxonomy (NCBI): domain Eukaryota; kingdom Metazoa; phylum Chordata; class Actinopteri; order Cypriniformes; family Cyprinidae; genus Labeo; species Labeo catla. The sequence goes on along the minus strand of VONZ01000671.1, from coordinate 76,636 downwards.
CTGCCAAACTGGCATTTTATTTACTCACCAAAGCCAATATTTACTCACATTTGGTGCTTGGCTGCCTTGAAACCACAGTGTTTAAAGGTCCTTGTTAAAGTCCCTCCCTCTGGCCCTGCCCCGGGCCGTCTCTCTGAACAGGTTTTTAATTGTCTACTACCCATCTGCCCTGTTATACCACTCCACTGTACAGGACTGGACCAAGAAAGGTCAAGAAATCCAATGGAAAAAGATGTGGCTGTATGCTCTGACCTTGAGTGTGCTGAAACACTGTCAATCAGCAAGGCACCATGGGCCATTTTGCCAGTGATGGCTTCATTATGGATTAAAATATTCAGTAGAAACTCACCATTTAGAGTGCAATTTACTTACTTTACCAGGTGTAATGTCTCGGGCACTGCTGAGGAAGCTAGTAGCAACTCAATTAAAAGCATTCAAATGATAAGTCAAGCTAGCCTTTAAGAAAAATAGTGAGCAGCTATCTTTGCTCGTCTTGAACCACAGAAATTTTGAACCAATCACCTAAGCTGTAAACTTAGCTGACTTTACATATTATTTAGCAAGCCTGTAACAACCTAAATCAATGGCGGAAAAAGCATTTTTGGCAAATCTAGGTAATTTACCATGGAAGTATGATTTCCTATAAAGTATTTTTACTGTTTATGACTGTTATAGTGCCACTTATGGTCAGACTGGAGTAGTTTTTTTAAATAATGTCAAATATTTAAAGAACAATCTGATTGACAGCAGTGGTCCTACAGGATGAACTCAGTTGTACGAGGTGAAGATGGAGTGTACACGTGCATATATTAACCTCGTCTTTAAGTTGAGGTCATTTACCACAGAAACAGTGCTTTTGAAGCTTTTTTTAACTGTTATAGCGCCACCTATGGTCCGATCTCCAAAAATCTTTGCATGCTTGTTTAGAATCACCTGTCACATGTGCTCACCTAGTTTTGTGACGTTTGAGTTTTCGTTTAGGCCGTGTTTTTGGAAATAAGCAAATGTCCTTATAGACACTTGTGGCACTTTGGACCAAGACCGTGCACACCAACTTTCATGTTGATCGGACAAATGGTTGCATAGTTGTATCCACTTTTATATTTTTCCCTCTTATAGTGCCACCAAGTGGCCAAGCTCCATAATTGTGTTTTGTTTTTTTTTGTTTTTTTTTTTTAATGTGACCTCAGGTTGAGCTCTTACATAAGTGTTCTGAGTTTGGCAAAGATCACTCACTCCGTTCAAAAGTTCTAGCTATTTTAGTGAAAGTGGCCCTGCCCATTTTGAAAGCTTTGGTGTCCCTTTATGATGGTGAGTTAAAAGTTCAACTTCTTTTTTGACAATTATTGACATTTACTCTCCAGAGAATCTTCTTGCACTGGTTTGGTTCCAGTCGGGTTAAAATCCTAGGACCAGTTTGCAAAAGTAGGTTTTACAAAACATCCAAAATACCGAAATGCCGAAAATTTAGGCGTGAGCTAAAGATTCCAACGATATAAGACACCTGAGCCTACAAGAGCCTACAAGCTCAGGAGTTATGTGCGATTTTGTACCTTCGACTGCTGTAGCGCCACCATCAGGCCGATTGGGGCGAGCCTTGGTGACAATGCAGACTATGTAAGTACTACCATCCCTCCAAGTTTCAAGTCTCAAGTCTCTACGACTTACAGTTTGGTCTGCCCCATTAGTTTAAGATGGAGATTGCTGATCCTTACTAACAATTGCAACAGGGTTTCAGTGCTACACACTTGAACCCCTAAAAAAAACAATATTTGTTATTTAAATGCAAATAATTCTAATAAAATGGCTAATGAATGGCTAATTCTGATTGCTGCACACATTAGTACCAGGTACCACAAACTAGGCACAAAACCCTCGGGTCTGGCTGGTACACATAAAATTATTCTTCATCATAAATTTAACAGATAGTTCACCCAAAAAAGGAAATTCTGTCATCATTTTCTCACACTCATGTTGTTCCAAACCTGTATGACAATGCATAAATAATGAAAATTGTCAAAGAATAAATAACAACAGAATTTTTGGAGGAACTATCCCTTTATTGTTCCCATTTTTGCCCTAATTCACACTGAAAAGACATTTACTGTACAAAAATCCACTAGTGTTGGGCTTTTGTTGATCTGAAGGTGCTAGTGAGAGCTGTTTGAGGATGTGAAAGATTACACCATGAGATTCTGTGAGCAAGACGCAAATGCTGGTTTTCTTTTTTCTACCAACCTTGTAATCTAAATGCAAAGTTAATGAATGTTCGGTGGACATGTAGGTTCTGCAGCACAGTTTAAGGATGTAGTGTAGTGTGATTTGAATGTTAATGCGCCAGATTATCATCCAGATGATGAAACATTTTCAGTGGATTACACACCAACTGCTTAAAAACTGTTGCGGCCACAAGAAAGGGCAACCTTAGACACCCCTGAGGATGGCAGGAAGTCAGTGTCAGGGGAGCACAAAAAAGGAGATGCGTGTACTTTGTTCATCTTGATGTAACGGGGTAACATTGCTCTCTCAGTGTGATGGATGATACAAAGTGATCAAATAGCCCTTTCTTGTGACTGCATGTGAGGGTGAGATGAATACTGATAAACGAGTGCTGTCTTCCTAGCTTTCCTTTAATCAGGGATCAGCTATGACTAAAATTTTCATAACACTCTGCTCACTCTGAAGATTTGCTGCAATGCAGCACAGGAAAGAGGCACATCTTGACCAGCACTTCCTTCAATCTGGAGATTGAACATGAAACAGTCTGGATGCACTTCATGATATTCATGTTACAACATAGTCCAAAATAACCAATCAAAATACATGCTTAAAAAAAAAAAAAATGAAATGTTACATGTGGAAATCATATTAGTTTACTTATAGCAATATCACAAAATAGTGAATTTAAAATAATTCACTACTTTAGTTTGAGTGGATGTTTAGGGCCCTATGATTTCCGCAAAGTGGAAAACGCGGACGGAATTGCAGAATCCAGTCATAAAAATGGAATCTACTGTATTAGCAGTACAGTAAAGTGAGGTGGAATTTAACGGAATTTGCCAATTTTAGGACGAATAAATCCAAAGTAGGTCAGTACACTTAAATCAAAATGCAATTTGTACTATTGTCTGTGAATATTAAGCCACAAATACCATTTAAAAATGAATCCTGCATGTTCTGCACGTCTGTAAATGAATGACGCAAACGTGGGGTTTCATTTACTACACACACACTGAAATGCAAGTGACGCTCGCTGTGTTTTCTGCTTCTGCTTCCTCAGTATACAAGTACATGAACACAAACATAATCCCTAGAACTTCATGAGCATTTTATCATCATATCATATACAAACAGAAACTTAAATGTCTTCACAGCAACACATCAAAATAAAAGTTTGGTTTAACTTGAAGAAACTGTGACAGAAATATATTACTTCATGCAATGAGTATCACTACTACTAATACAATTATTATTAAAACATTATTTTAAAGGAATATTTACAACAAAAATGTAAATACACAACACAATAACATAAAACATCAATAAATTACTTCTTCATAAATCAATTAATTCTACATGTTTTTGGTTATTAAAATGTAACAAAAACATTAAACTGGAATCCAAGAAAATGAATGGAAAACAAAATTTGTTAAAAATAAAACTGAATTTGAGAAAAAAAAAAAAAGTATTTCATAGGGCCTTGAAAATGTAATTTTAGACTTCTTAATAAATTGCTTTTTAATTGTGTAAGTGTCATGATTTCAAATAATTAGACATTCTTTTTGATAAATTTATTTTTAATGTAATGATTAAAACAATTAAGATTAAGAGTCTAGAAAAATTAAAACTGAAAAAACGGAAGCCAGAAAAATTAAAACCGAAAAAAGTAATTTGGAAATTTGGGGAAAAATAAAATGGGTTGCCATGTGGCATGCTAACTTTCAACATAATAACAGGAAATTTAATTTAATTGACCAATTCAGTTCAAATAAAATTTTAATGTAAAAAATGTATTTATTAAATATGATTAAATTAAATTTAATTTGTAATTAGGTTGCTTTCAGTTATTCAGTTCCTTCCATCCATCCATCAAACATAAAATATTAGAAAAAAATAAATATGAATTCTGTCTATCATCCATCGATCATTCAATATCAGATTTTCTAAAAATAAAAAATAAAATATATATATGAATTTTATCTATCAGTTAATTTAGTGTTCAAACATTTAAAAAAAATCTGAAAAAATGAAAATACATGAATTCTATCCATCCATCAAATCTGAAAAAATTAAATTCTACCTATCCATCTATCTATCCTATAAACATTCAAACCTCAATACTTAATAAACTTTCTTTTTTAAAGCTTTCAAACACATTCACTCTGCTTTTCCAGGTAATATTCTATTCAATTCATTTCTATTTCCTTGCATTCAAACTCAATACAAAGACTAAAATTTGTAAATTAAATATTATTGCCACTTTATCACTGCAATTTGATTTTGAATTCAAAGCATCTTTGCAAAGAATGGCACCTTACAAACAACCCAGTGAACAGGCCAAAGGCAACAGTGTAAAGTAAAATGAGGGGTAAAAAAAACCTTGGGAAAAGCCTTTGGGAGACTCACCTGGGGAAGCCCATCTCCTCAGGCTGGCACAGTTTTAAACACTTTTACAAAAAAGCATAGACAAACGTTAATCTAAACAGAGTGTAATCCAATCACATAGACTGAATTAATAATAATACAGACTTAGCTGTCGTTTAATTAAATGACTTACAATAAACTAGAAATCTAGGCTAAGTGCAATTTGAAAGGAGTATGACAGACACAGCTTGTAGCGGCTGTTAATTATAGTAACATGTAAAGTAAATCTGCAGGTCTCATGAGGGTGGATTGGTGAATTAGTCTCGGTTCAGTAACTGTGGCTTTGCCTGTCTGGCCGATGGGAGCAGGAGGCACTAAAATGACAACAGCACTCCGCATTGATCCTAGGAGAGCGGCAGTCTCATATCCTGAGGATTCAGAAGCAACAGAAAGCCCCGACCGGCGAAAACAAAGGTCACCTTGAGCTGACCACAGCGACTTTCAGTACATATACTATGACACAGGAAAACTCACTGATTAGCCATTTCATTATCTGATTCGAACATAACTAGCTCATACGGTTCACAAATGGGACAGATTACATAAAGTACTACAAGGAATTAATCAAATCATATAACTGCTGTCTACTTAGCTGGTGGGAAAGCGTTCAACTGCTGCAGACATGATCCCTTTGAGCCAGCTTATATGAGTAAAGGCTGTGTAATACTGTTTACAGGATTAATATTGCGATGAATGCACAGGATGGGACCTGCTATCATTCAGACTCTCCTCTGGGCCTCAATTATCAGGCTAGTTTAATATGCTGTGATTTTAAAACAAATCATTTTGTAACAACTCCTGCTGGTTCATTAATGGCAGTATGAATGATTATAACAGACTGATTGAATAAATGAATCAATAGAGAGTCTGGTTTGTTAATTTGATTATTCTGAAAGTTCTTTAGGCCTCTACTCATTTTCTTTTTATCATTATAAAATGTTCAGTCCCCACGACTGGGTATCTCTTGCTTGCAAATTAGTTAGCGCACACAATCTAGGCCAGTTACAACTGTAATTATTTATCACATTATCATTTATTTACACAGTAAACATCTATTAGTATGCATTTAGAAACTTTTTGGGACAGGATTACTTTCTCCTGTCGGTCCACTCATTTAAGTAAGCAGCAATGCCGGGTAGGAACGCGAACAGAACGCTGGCACGTGAAAAAGTAACATAAAAGCAAACGCGCATGAAGGTTGCGCTGCATAATTCATGCGCCGCTCCTTTTAGAAACGGCAAATTCATCAGGACAATGACGGTTGACAGAGGAGCCGCTGTCTCTGTTCACCTTGCTACGTTCAGCTTCCTCTCCCATCCGAAAAACAGCACAGTGGTATTAAAGATACATAGTGTTTTGTAGACTGATGGGCCAGTCAGGTTCAGGCCACTTTTTCAGTCACCTAAAAGCAGATTTGTCATGAGCGCCTCACTTTACTGTACTGCTAATGTTTTTTGGTGTGGATGGATGAAAACAAATCCACTGAATTCAGCCTGTCGAGCGCCTGCTTGTGACCTGAGCAGCCTGGTGCAACAAAAAACAGGAAAAATGGCATCAACACCAGCAGTTCTGACATTTAGGGAAGCTTTTTCATGTACTGACATTATATGGAAACTGCAGGTTAAGGGGTGTATAGGTGGTATTTTGAAAAACCAAACGTTGCGTTTGAGGCCTTTCCAAAAACGTCCTTCTGAACAGATCATTCTCTCATTTACTTACTATTCCCTATACTGAATTCCACATAGTGGACTTCAAAAACTGGGAACAAAAACTAAGCACCTTTTTAAAAACCATTCAGTACACTTGCCGTCAATTTTGGTAACACTCCTGGGCAGCTATTTCCAGTCAAGTACAACTCATATCTACATTAACGTTCAAGAGTTTGGTCTCAGTACATTTTTTTTTAAAGAAATTAATATTTTTATTCAGCGAGGACACATTTAACTGATCAATAGTGTCAGTAAAGACATTTACAATGTTATAAAAACTTTCTATTTATCAAAGAATCTGGAAACAAGTATCATAATTTATTTAGCAATACAACTGTTTCAACTTTGATAATAATGATGAAAATACATAAATAAAATGATGTTTGATCACCAAATCAGCATATTAGAATGATTTCTGAAGGATCCTGTGACACTGAAGACTGGAGTAATGATGCTGAAAATTCAGCTTTGCATCACAGAATAAATTACATTTTTATATATATTCAAAAAGAAAATAGTTATTTTTAACTGCAATAATGCTTCCAGTGCTGTCAAACAATTAATCGCAATTAATCACAACCAGAATAAAAGTTTTTGTCAATTAATGTGTGTTACTGTGTATATTTATTATGTACATATAAATACACCCACATACAGTATATTTTGAAAATATTTACATATACATATTTATATTCATATAATTTATTTTAGAAATATTTAATATATAAACAACATTTTTCTTATACAGTATATATATATATAGACACACATGCTTGTAGGTGTATTTATAAATACACAGTAAATATACATAGTACACATATACATTATGTAAACAAAAACCTTTATTTAGTTTGAAAGTACTAAATACTTCACAATATTGCTGTTTTTACTGCATTTTTTATCAAATAAATGCAATCTTGTTGAGCACAAGAGACTTCTTTCAAAAACATTAAAAATTCTTATGAAATTCAAACCTTTAAACAATAGTGTAAAGTTTTAGAAAGTCCCAAATCTATCAAACCATCAATGTTATTGATTATATGTCATCTTCAGTAGAGGTCGACCGATGTATCGGTTTTGCCGATTAATCGGCACCGATAGTTGATTGCCGGAACTATCGGTTATTGGCAAAAATCCATGCCGATAGTTTTTCCGGGTTAGATCCGTTGCTGGAGCGGCTGATAAGGTCCTCAATTATACAGCACAGTCCCTACAGTCTTTGTTATACAATAGAAGTATTGCTCCTTGTTAGAGTGTGTTAATTTAAACATTTACTGATATATTTTAGCATTTTAGTTGCTTTTGTTAACATTAATGAACAATGAACTAACTGTAATGATCATGATATTAATATATTTGTATTAATCTACAAAGTAGGGTTCAGTAGGCTACTTTTTTTTTTTTTTAAATAGAAGAGCACTATTTATTTTCTGCTCAGTAGCCATTTTAAAAACTATCGGTCGATTAACCGGTATCAGCCAGTGTGGTCCAACCTACTTATCGGTATCGGTAAAATCCAATATCAGTCGACCTCTAATCTTCAGGTGATAAACGAGTATTGGTGAATCATTCACCATATTTTTTTCCCATCTGTGTACAATCCTCTAAGGCAGAGGTTCTCAACCTTTTGGAACTAAAGCCCCCCCAAACCTCCCCTATCATGTGGCAAGGATGAAGTTGCCGATCCTGACTGGGACGCGCCTTTAGAAATGCATCTTTACAGATGACATATAGAAAGAGTTTTTGTGACAGAGCATTTGTTTTATTTCGTTAATTAATCATTTCAAGCGTTCTATAGATATATGTATCATGTCTGTGAGGTATGCATTTGCTGAGTTTCGGTTCATTTTTGTGAAGCGCTCCTGTTGAGGCATTAGAAAGCGCATCATGTTTGTTTTCTTTATTTAATAAAAGCACCTTTTGCAACGTTTTGTTGATGCTGTGAATGCACACAAATAAAAGTTGACCCTTAACAGTTGCGAAAGATGTATTATGAGCAAAAATGACGGAATATTTTAAATTGTTTCCACTGAAAAAACAATGCAAGTCATCGCGCTGGCGCCTCAATGTCCTGCAATGCGCCTTTAGCTTCCGCTCTCCGCACAAATTTGGGTATGCGTCTAATAGCACATATTTCTCTAAGTTTAACATTGCAACTAACATTGTTTTATACTTGAACTCTTTTGGGCCTATATCTATAGATTTTATTTTAAACAAGTCGTGATGATTTGAGAAGGCAAAATTGATCAAACAGTCCTTACTTTAAAAAACAAAAACTTTAGGCTATATTTAATGAACAAAAATGCTCCAAACATTTTTCTAAATTAACGTAACAAAATAATGAAACGAAATAAAATCACTTTACCATTACATACAAAACTGAACTTTCAATAGTTGAAAGAGTAGTATAAGCTGTTTTGGGAGAAGGGGGGAAAAGACGGGCTCGGGCCGATAATTCTGATAAGCTGTCGGACAAGGGCCGGGCTAGGAAATGTATATGAGGCCCGTGCAGGGCTCTAATTAACATTTATCCGAATACTTTAATTATTATTCAATGTTTGCAACACAGAAATGTAACATATACCGTGTATCCTGGTCGTGAAGCTTGTTCAAACAAAGCTTAACTTACATGAGCAGAGCTCTCTCTGAATCAGCGGTTGCGCGAAAGCAGGTTTAAATATTCCGATGTGATTGCGATTTCAAAGGTTTTATAGGCATGGCGAAATCATCATCATATAGCAGTAAGATTGTGTGTGTTTGAATCGAGATCGCGACCTTTCAATGAATAATCCATATGAGTCTATAGCCTATGTATTTTTGTACGTCAAAAGTTACTCGCGCCCAGGCCCGGGCGGCCCCCCGGTTCCGCGATCCATGATTTGCGCCCCCTTCCGATCCCTCCGCGCCCCAATGGGGGCCTGTTGAGAACCACTGCTCTAAGGTAAAATAAAGTTACTTTATTAAATTGATTATATTATATTGATTAATCAAGAAAGATAAAACGCTTGAAGAGTTCATTTGCAAAAAACGATAAACGTGTAGAGTGCCGTGCAATATTCTTTACACACAGCGTGATCTACACCCTGAACACATTTTGTCAAAAAACCTGATATTGTCCACTTTCAAGGCATCGCAGTTTTACCTCTTACTGCAGAAGCTGACAACCTCCCTTGTTGTTTGTGAACAGAAGCCAATAAGTTCATTTTAGTGAATCAGCGCACTGTATTCAGGTCAGGTGACAAGGCTGGCAGTCACTTAGAAAAGACACGCTAGCTGAGAGGAGTTTCATCAAAGCATGAAAATAATTTCAATGAACTTGATGAACCAGTGATATCTTCTTTAAAGCATAAAAGGAAAATAAAAGCTGAAACTTTTTCACAGAACCTTGAAAAAGTGTGTAATCACAACCATACAGTCTATGACCACAACGTTTGTCAGGCATCTGAATTGTCAGCTGATGAGATTACAAAGAGAAAACTAGTGTGTTTTTTTTTTGTTTTTTTTTTCTCTGAAACATGAAATGTGGAATTATCTGCTTTTGCACTCATTACACTCATTACCAATTTGCATAAATTTCCTTGCAGTATTTCTGAAGAGGTTAGGAACTTGTCAAAATAACTTTGGTGCATGTAGACTGGTTACAAAATCTGGGTTCAAAAACATAACTATAAATGGAATTCAATTTTTCACGTTGTTCAGACAACATTATATAAGCAACAAAGAGCGATTTTGGACACAGCAGTAGATATAGAGACGTTATACATTGCAAAGGTTTGTTTCTTCTCCTTGTCCTTCAGCATCGGACAGCACATTGTGCTACGAGTATCCAGACAGGCATCAGAGCAAAGGAGAGCACTACAACTCGAAATAAATGAACAATCACTTTGAAGGACCTTGGAAAGAAAATAAACCGAATCAGATTAAAAAGAGCACATTTGCAAGGAGAAACAGAAGTGGTATCCCATCAGTGGGCTTTTCAGAGGGACACGGACCACCTGGGCTCCGCTCTCGTCTCTTCTATCAGTCCTTCATACTTATTTTCTGTTCATTCTCCATCCGTCTTTCATCTTCCCTCCAGAGTCCATGCTCTCTTTTCCTCTCTGTTCATCAAATCTCACTCGCAGTGCTTTATTATTAAAGCGTACGGTCTAAGACCCCAGTGACACCACGGAAGACAATGAGCTATTCTACTCTGTCACTGTAATCAGATGAACCAATAGAGAGGAGGAGAATCAATGGTCACCTCTGACCTGCTCCCAATAGGTCTATGGACAAGCAGATGCTGGTGACTTTAGTTTTCATGAATGTAGGCCTTGTGTTGTGCTTTTTTATTGTTGTACATGAGAATCTAGTCCATGCGCTTTTGGACAAAGTCAACAATAACTAATTTCAAGTTCAAAAGAGCCTATTGGGAGCATCATAAACTTTTACATCTCTGGTTATGAGATACTGTTAAAAATATGAGCTCATACTCACTGTGTTGGAAGGGCGAGGGTGCTGGGCTGGACTTTGGGTCTTCTTTTGGCAGATGTTCCCATCTGATTGGCTGAGCGTTTGAGGGACTGCTGGTTTAGTAGACTGGAGGCCAGACCAGCATGGTACTGTAGCTACAGAAAGAAAAACAGATGTTCATGTACTAGGGCTGCATTATTAACACATTCGCCTGATTATGATTATTTAACTCCATTTATTTGGACTTTATTCGGAATACACATCAATATATAATATATATGTACACAAAAAGTAAACAATTATTACAATTCATGTAATATGGGCCATTCTACAGATTTGGAGTTGGAAGTCAGAAGTCCACCTTGGACTTGGAACCACCTTGAAAAAAAAAAAAATGTCTTTTCCCACAAATTTTGTCTGTACGCAAATTGTAATGTAATTGTAATTATGCAGTTAATTCTCATATTTTTTTTTTTTCAGAAAGTTTTGAAATATTTGTCCTCTTCCCAAATTTGTCAATACCAAAGTACGGTAATATATAATTTAATAAGAAAAGTTATATTGACCTATTAAGATTTAGCTTACATTTTTCATGTAAATAATTTTATTAAAAAGTTTTCAGAGGTAAATAATTACAATTTTAACAATATTTCAAGTGTGATTTAAGAGATTTGTTGTATTTTGAAAATCAAAAAATGTAAAAAGGCAAAAAGTTGATCATACTGATTTTAAGGATTCATTAGTTTGAATATACTGTACATTAAAACATCATAACATCTTAGTTTATAATTCAGTATACTTTATTTTTGACAAAACATCTCATGTTTCGGTCGTGACAGCACATTTTCGGTAGTGACAGTAATGTTTTGGTAGCGACCACATCACATTACAGAATTTTAACTTTAATAGCATGCTAAAACATACAGTACTAAAATGCTAAAAATCTGCATAACTGTACAAAATTGTTTATTTCCCCCAAATAAAGAATTATGTGTTCCCTTTTGTCACTCCCGAAACAATGATGACATGTTTCAGTCATGACTGTTACAGCAGTGACAATTTTATAGGATAACACCCAAAAACAACAAAGATGTCACTACCGAAACTTCACCAAACGTTTCGTTAATGACTGCTTCGGTAGTGACAATTTTACATACTTTACCTAGCATACACATAAAAACTAAATGTTATGGAATAACACCCAAAAAAAAGTGTTTTTATTATAGAAAAATCGTGCTTGGTAGTGACATTCTTTAAAGTTACACACAGATTTATCTCAAAATGATAGGGCCTATCTACTCAACATGTAGATATGAGTGTGTGTGACACATAAATATTTCCTGATCATAAATGTAGGGGTGTAGTTAAAAATCAGTCTCAGCCAATGGACTAAAACATACACTATTTCGGTAGTGACATGGAAATGCGGGACTTTTTTTTTACATAAAGTTTTATAATTTACAAAGCAAATATAAAATAAATATTTTTTTAAGCTTTAAGTTTTTTTTTGTTTTTGTTTTTTTTAAATAATGAAACAAAATGCAAAAAGTATTTCAATATAATTTTCATACGTTTAAATTTAGCCGTTATAGGGTTCAGGACAGCCTCCCAATCGCAAGTACCCACTAAATAATGATTTTATATATATTAAGTTTATTGATATTTTAAATATTACTGTGTTTTAATAAATAATAAAAGGATCTTAGTAGACATCTAAGATTGAAATACTTAAATGCTTTTAAATGCGTTTTTTTTTGGTTGTGGGAAAGAAGTTTGCACCAATTCTGTAGAATGGCCCATACTGTACATCAAAAGTGAACAATTTATTACAATTAATGTTATATTTTAAAAGTACAGTTCAATTTGAATATATTTTAAAATGTAATTTATGAAGGCAAAACTGAATGTTTTACTCCAGTTTTCGGGGTCACATAATTCTTCAGAAATCATTCCAACACGCTGATTTACATTTTTCAATATTAAAAACAGCTGTGTCGTGGTACTCCCATGAACGTGTGTCAAAGTCTCTGACACAGAAAAGAAGAAATTGTTGAATAAAGTCGTTATTTTTGTTTTCTTTGCACACAAAAAGTATTCTCACAGCTTCATAAAATTAAAGTTGAACCACTTATGTCACATGGACTATTTTAACAATGTCCTTACTACCTTTCTGGGCCTTGAAAGTGTCAGTTGCATTACTGTCTATGCATGGTCAGAAAGCTCTTGGATTTCATCAAAAATATCTTAATTTGTGTTCCGAGCATGAACGAAGATCTTACATGTTTGAAATGACAAGAGGGTGAGTAATTAAAATCAGAATTTTCATTTTTGGTTGAATACTATCCCTTTAACACCAGACACCGGACTCTTTAACTGGCCATCTACACAAACGTATCGACCTTCTGCAACTACTCAAAGATTCATGGCCAATTTGAGTCCCAGGGTGACTGTAACAAGCCCTGAATTCAGAAACTCAGAACATGAGTGTCCAGAGAATCTTCTGCAGCTTTACAAAGAACAGCAAAACAAGTAAAAACGAAATCATCACAGCCTAATTGGGCTTTTATGAATTGTTTACCCAAAGCACAGTTCCAATCTTGTCAACAATCTGTTCTTCTGGGAGAAAGCACAGTTGCTTGCATATAGTACTCCATCACGTTTTCCTTGTGTTCCTCCTCATCTCCTGCCCACCTCCTCCCCCTCGCCTCCTGTCTTACTATGTTGAACGTAACATGGCGCGTGTAATATCTTTGGCTTTGAAGTCACAGTATAGCAGAAGCCTGTCAATAGCTTTTCTGCTCATGTGATGAAACCATGTGAAAGTTGCCCGCTACCCAGAAAGCACAGGTGTAGCACTATGTCACTCAAGTCAGGACAGATGTGAATGGATGTGACAGAACTCTAGACCGGATACTATGGATGTCATTCTGCATGTTTAAAGAGCAGGTCATATGGGTTTTTGAAAAATAGCTTTTTTTGAACTTTGTAACGTAGCTATCCTTCAATGTAAACAGTCTGCAAAGTTGTTATTCAAAAAAGGTTTATTATACATAAAGATAGCGTCTCTTAAAAGAATGAGGAGTTATATTTCTCTAATAATCTTCTGCCTGTTACCGATCTACATCACTGGGTAACACATGAAATATGAACACTCTGACCTGCCGACAAACACTTCTGCTAGTTAGCGTGTTTACATCTGTGTTCTGCACTGTGAAAGCAAGTTTGTTTTGTTTTCATTGCCAAAAGATGATGATGTGAAGAAACAGTGGTTAAAATTCATTTTTCCACGATACCACAGCAATACATTTTGAACCTTTTGTTGTGCGCACGTCATTTTACAGAGGACTGCTTCTCTGATCTCGGCTTTTATCTTCTTTGACTTCTAATCTTCTTTATTTGGACCAACAAGCTTCTCCAAACCACAATCTGTGTGTACATTTTCAATTGAGTTCTCAAAATATCAAGTTTTTTGTGCTAATATGTGATGTATACCTAAGGCAGCTTTAGGTTTCCAGGTAAACCACGATGTTACCGTCTTGCTGAAATGGTTCTGATAATTCACTGTGAACCCACTATTTTCTAAGAATGTGTCGATTAATGTAGACTGTCGTTATTCTAATTATTTCATTTAATAATAAAGAATATAACTTATAAAACGCGTAGTTTAGGTCCTTGATTCTGATTGGTTGAGCTTAGGGCTGGCCGATAATTCGATAACAATGATTATTGCAATATAATTTTCCTCGATAAAACGATATGAAGAGTTCGATAAATGTTCGATATAATGTTTATGCACCAAAAGCGAACGAAACAGCGCGACTCATTTGAATTGCGCCACACGAACCGTTTATATGCTCGGACCAAAGTTTAAACTGCCGCGCTGCGCGAGCTCACTAGACAAGATGCATGCGACACGGACAGGACTGGAAAAACCGACTGCGTCACTTCCGTAATGAGCGTAGCTGCCGCGCGCCTACATTTGCCATAACAAACTTGAACGCGCAAAAGACGCGATATGTAAACGACTCCGACACGCGAGTACTAAACAGCGCCGTGAGATCCAGTGTGAAACACTTGAATTCAGCGATGAACACAAATGACTCTGTGATTCAAACTGGTTTAAAGCTGTGTGCAACGAGACAGTCAGAAGGCTTTTCAATCTACACATCACCGTCATTTACCATGGATTTACTGTAGTAACACTCACTGCACCATGGTATTGTGGCAGCAATGTGGGATATTCACATGGAATTTTATTACAGGAGTAATGGTATATAATTATAGTATGTATGTATTTGTGATTAAGCTATAGCATATGTGCATTTATACTGAATGTTTTTACACTACCGTTTTTCATACAAATAGGCTACCGATAAAACCATGTAGTTATATTTTTACCATGGTATTGAGGTACCATTATGTGTGGTTTTAACTGGATTTATCATGATTTAAAATGTATGCTTGCTACTATGGGAGACCAATGCTTAATTAAAAAAAAAATAAAAAGAAAATAAATAAATAAATAAATTCAACCATATAAAACTGAGGTAGCTACAATTTTTACAGATGCTACTGATTGATAATGAAAAAATTTTTACCTCTGCATCCTCAAGCTACTATCAAATGTGCATTTCTAAGAGACAAAAAGTATTATTATAATTATTATTATTATTATTATTATTATTATTATTATTATTATTATTATTATTATCATCATCATCATCATCATCATCATCAGACAACCCAAACCTGTTTCTTGATTTGAAACAATATAACTCAGTGATCTGGTTTCTACAACTTTCACTTTGGAGCAAAAATCTGACCTTAAACTTGAAAGAAATAAAGATTTGACATTTATCGTGATAATTATCGATATCGACTGATATGAAAAAAATTATTGTGATAATAGCTCACTAGCTTGCTCAAGTACTCCTCTCTGTACCAATCACAACAGGGTTGGCCAGATGATCAATCAGAGCAGAGTAGGCTTATGGAAGGGTGGGGTTTACAGACATTAAGCTCAAAATGGTTTTGAAATGTTTTTAAAAATCACTGACAAATGACTATGTATAAATTCATATTCTGAGAATTACAATGTTTTTTTGACCTTACATGCATTTAACCCTGGTGTAGGGGACTCCAACAAAATATTAAAACACCTTAAAAAGAAAACCCCAAAAAAAACAAACAAACAAAAAAAACAAACATATGACCTCCAGTTAAATGGGTCATTCTAGATTTGTGGGTAAATCTAATGTCCGTGAACTACATTTTTAATATATTTTCATCAATATAAAGCCCTGATGCTTAATTTTCTAGTACACAATTATTTTATTATTATTATTTTATTTTTATCACATACAACTCTGGTACTCAGCTGTCCGATATTGTAGGGTTGCTCATTCTGCTCTGCATTTAAGCATGAAAATGACCTCAAATATAAATTAATTTCATAGTTTTGCCTTCAGTTAGATTAGGTTATCAAGACATTTGGGTGTGCGCTTCAAAAATAGTAAGTGTTTATTGTGATATAACTTGTTTTATTTGTGTCCGAAAAACCATTGTCAACTAAGTTACCCACTAGAACCCCCCTCAAAAAGAAATGGTTTGTCCCATTCTCACATCATTTGCACAGTATGATATTTCCTTTAGAAGCACATGGATGAAACACTAGAAGTGATGTTCTCTCTCTTTGCCCTAATATTTGTTACTTAAGCAAACCTGCGTCAAGAGTGAATTAATTGACTGTCAGCAGTGTTACACAAGTATTATTGCTGCAAATTTTAACAAAACAATTTCACTAAAACTTATGTTTTTTTTAATCAAAATATATTTCTAAACATATCATATGCTCAGTAGTTCTAGGCTTCCATGTTGAGTATAGGCCCAAAACAATAAAAACGTCAACTATGTCAACTGTGTTACCCAGTAAAGGTAACATGGTGGACAGTAGCAAACATAGATGGTATTTTATACACATATTCCTACAGATCACCTTTATTTATATAGCACTTTATACAATATAGATTGTTTCAAAGCAGCTATGTAAGGTCATGTTTGGGTTTTTGGGAAACAGAAAAACTTTTTTTTTTCACATTGTCAAATTCTAAATGTACCCCTAATTATAGAATGACCCAATACTAGGAAATCGGGTTAGCATAGCACTAATGGTTCATGGTGTAAATTTGATTGTAAATCAACTACTTTTAATATCGAGTAACTTATTGCTTGACTTAATCCACACCTTCAAAGTATCTTCCAACACCGCTCTGTGCAGTCAGCTTGCTGGGAAACCTCAAGAAAATCAATAGTCCGCGAGCAACACGCTGGTAGCGAGCGAGGCCGATCGTAACACAAGCAGTGACAAAAGCGATCTCATCAGGCTTCAGAATTCATCGGCATGCACCCCCACACAAACCGGGCTCTTAAATTAGAGCTTGCATAGGCCCGTGCCTCATTAATTGCTATTAAAATATTCCTCCTATTGAGCTAATTAGCCATGTTCCGAGGCAGCGGAGCGACGTTCACTGAGTGAGAAGCAGACGGCACAGCACTCCCCCTGTTTAATTTGGCTGACCAAAGCAGCTGTGTTAACGGGGAATTATTTTAATTAACTGAATCTCCTTTTCGTAGCTAATGAGCCGACTTGGTAAGGGCCAGATCTTGTACAAGCGTAGCGTGTACGGTGGGAAGCTGGGCTCCAGCTGTATAAAAAGCCCTTGCTAATAAATAAAAAGCCTACATAAGGTACGAAAAAAAACAACACACACATAGAAGATGCCGTCAAGATGGCTCAGGCGCTTTTGAATGTCAAGTGGCTTGAGAGATTTGGTGCATTAAAAACATCCACATCAATCACCATTGGTTTAAATTTTGGCCTCTGGTAATTGTGTAGTTAGTGTTACACAAAAACAAGAAGAGAGACAATTTTAGAGTATTACATTATCTGTACATTAGAGTATTACATATCTGTAATAAGATTTCTGGAACTGGAAATGGTAAATTCAATTCAATCATGTTCAATTCAATTCAAACGGTCAGTTCTGAAGAACTTATATGCATTTTTTTTTAAAATAAAATACTTTTTACTGTATTTTATATAAAACAGTTTGAATATAAATACTTGTATTGATTAAAATAATGATAAAAACACCACTGTATAGCCAATAGGAAATCAAAAAAATAAAAAAACTAAATAATTCAAGAAATATTTATTTTTCTCTATATATTTTTGCTGCTTAATACTTTTGTACA
Organism: Labeo catla; assembly: GCA_012976165.1. NCBI lineage: Eukaryota > Metazoa > Chordata > Actinopteri > Cypriniformes > Cyprinidae > Labeo > Labeo catla. Next base: position 58,577 of record VONZ01000671.1, on the reverse strand, counting down.
TACTACCATAACATTTTTAAAATCACTCAAAAGTTTGAGGTCAGTAAGTTTTTTTTGAAGTAGTAGTACTGCATTAAATTGATCATAAGACATTTTAATTATTATTTCAAATAAATGTTTTTTTTTTAAAACTTTCCATTCATCAAAGAACCCAGACAAAAAAATGTATCTTTGTTTCCAAAAAAATATTAAGAAGCAAAAACCCTTCAACACTAATAAGAACCATCATTAATAACTGAGCACCAATAATAACTGATAAATCTTGGTAAGCATATGAAATTTCTTTCAATAAAATAATAATTTACTATTATAATGTCACCTGCATCAATTCTGACATAAAACACTCATTTAATAAACACCTGGCATATTAAATAGTCTCATCCCACAATTTTCTTGTTGAAAATCCTATAACAGAAGTAAAATGTGTTGCAAACTTCTGTGACTTATACACATAAATATCAAAATCTACAGTGAAAATTGTCAAAAGGCTGAAAAAAAAAAAAAGAAACATCAACTATGCTGTCCAGCCCTAAAGGGCTTATGTATTTCTGTCAATTAGAGGAACGCAATGCAACATCTACAAGACAAAGCCTTGAGTCTCAAAGAGGGACAGTAGGAAGAAAAAAAACACTGAGGCAAAGGACAAAAGACGTGGAGGACAGTGGAGAATGAGTACAAGAGAGAGAGAGACTCAGAGGACAAGATAGGCATTATCCAGAATGCTGTCAGGCAGCTGAGAGTGTCATCTCATTGGGGCAGTTGAAGATTAAAGCGCAGGGTCAGAATCTGACTTGTGAGAGGATGCACGGGACAACCACACACAATCAATGTCACCGTCAAATGGAACAAAACAAGACAGCCTCTTTCACTGGAAGCAGACACAATCACAGAAGCGCAAAAAAAAAACCATTGCATGGTGCTATAAAACATTATCAAGCTATAATGCAGTCGGAGATACACACCCCATTTTAAATAAGACAGTTTACAAATGCAAATGCATTTCAAGGAAACCTTTGGAAACAGTTTACTTGAAGGCTGTGTATGTATGTATTAATTTTTTTTACTATACTTTTTTTTTGCATTTTACTTACTTTTAGAATAAAAAAATAGATTCATTAAAAAAAAAAACATGTTTGAGATAGAAATATTTTGAAACATTATAAATGCCCTTTTTTTTTAAATTAGGGCTTGATGCTTACTTCTTCCCCAAAGTTGAAAAATGTAGAAGTACATTAACAAAATTTAGGAGCATGATGAAATAAAGGGATGCAAGGAGACATGCAAGGAGACATGTACAAGCAAAAAATTAATTACATTAGATGTAAATACAAAAAGTACACAAGGTTTTCAAATATTTCAGCTTAAAAGTATATGCAGTAAAAACTTATAAAATGATATTCAATTATGTATACTGCCTTTATTTTACTTAAAGGTGCAGCCATGAATGAGTACATAATAATATATAGTAATTCACAACAAAATATAACAGATTGTAATTATGATGACAATACAGTTAAAGTTAAAGTTTACATACACCTTGCAGAACCTGCAAAATGTTAATTATTTTACCAAAATAAGATCATACAAAATGCATGTTATTTTTAGTACTGACCTGAATAAGATATTTCACATAAAAGACGTTTACATATAGTCCACAAGAGCTGAACTTACAAAAATGACCCCGTTTCAAAGGTTTACATACACTTGATTCTTAATACTGTGTTGTTACCGGAATGAACCACAGCTGTGTTTTTTTTTGTTTTTTTTTTAAGAGTCTCTTGTTTGTCCTGAACAGTTAAACTGCCTGCTGTTCTTCAGAAAAATTTTTTGCATCCCACAAATTCTTTAGTTTTTCAGCCCTTTCCAGCAATGACTGTATGATTTTGAGATCCATCTTTTCACACTGAGGACAACTGAGGGACTCATATGCAACAATTACAGAAGGTTCAAACGCTCACTGATGCTCCAGAAGGAAAAATGACACATTAAGAGCCGGCGGGTGAAAACTTTTTGAATTTCCAGGTCAGGGAAAATTAAACTTATTTTGTCTTCTGGGAAACATGTAAGTATCTTCTGTAGCTTCTGAAAGACAGCACTAAATGAAAAAATATGATATTTAGGCAAAATAAGAAAAATGTACACATCTTCATTCTGTTCAAAAGTTTTTATTGTGTTTCCTTCTGGAGCATCTGTGAGTGTTTGAACCTTCTGTAACAGTTACATATGAGTCCCTCAGTTGTCCTCAGTGTTAAAAGATGGATCTAAAATCATACAGTCATTGCTGGAAAGTGTTTAAATACACAAAAATGCTGAAAAAACAAAGAATTTGTGGGACCTGAAGGAACTATCACTAAAAAACAGGTCATTACTAAATAAAAAAAATAACATGCACCTTGTAAAATGTTTTTTTTTATTTATTTATTTTTTTTTTTAACCAAAATAAGAGGGATCATCCAAAGTGCATGTAAACTTTTAACTTCAACTGTATATTCTTAAAGTAAACAGAGTAACATTTTAAAACTTCTGATACTTTAAGGCCTTTTAAAAAAAAATTTAAGAGAACAGGGCATCCTCCACCACCATCTTTCAGATCTCTGCAACGCTCCGACTGCAGTGCATCTCATTCCCGATGCTTCTGCATTTAATACTATAAGCAGACCTAGAGGACTAGTATTTATGCAAGCGAACGTCTCTGCATTATTCCATGCAACTAATTGCACACGCCCATCAAATCCAATATCTATTCAAAAAAGCTTCGCCGAGGAGGGAACAGCAAAACCATGTAACGAATATTAAGTACAAGTTGAAACAACTCTCTTTGATCAATCGCCGCTTGTAACTCTGCACCGAAAAATGATGAAATGACTGTTTGTATGAGTGCATCTTTATCTAAAATCCCCCCAAAACTTTACATAGCCTTGAGGGGAAAATAGTCTCAATTTGTACAACTAAGTTCTGCTAGCTTTTGAGAGGTAGACTACTGGGAAAATGTAGAGAGTGTGGGAAGGCCAAAATATAAATCACATTTAACTTATACTAACATGGTTTAATTTCTAATTCAATTTCTAAAAGCTGTGGCCAGTTACAAAACCAAAAATTGTGTCATTTCAAAACAGTGGGATGTCAGCTAATGTGGCAGCTGGAAAAATGGATAAAAACATTTGCTAAATGCCAAATTAGATCTTTAGAGAGTGCAATTAAATATGCGATTTAATATAAACCTAAACCCCGGGACTTACAGCGCTGAATCAAGCAAGAACAGCTCGTCAGTAACTTGAATAAACTGATAAACTGACACAAGACATAGCAGCAGCTGAAAATATTACATAAATGCTGTTACATCCATATGCATAATCTATGATCACAATTTAGTCACAAGCGATAATTAAAATATTAATCCCCATGCAATGAGAAAAAGAAAACAGACACCTCAAGACTGAGAAGGTGGAAGAGGGAAAGAGAGATTGACGGGTGGAGAGAGGAAGAGACAGCAATGCTGCAGTCAGGGGGTTAATTAATTTTTAAATATCAGCCAGAGATCACAAGGTCTAGGGTATTTTCTATGCCTGGTTCTCATAAATCAGGGTTATGGGTAACGCAAATGAGATGAGACATATTCCATGCAGGAAACCCATTTGGATTTAAACAAGTTTCTACAGGCAGTGATTGAATAAGGAAAGAGAGGCATGTGATATCAAAATAGTTTTAAAGGAACAGTTCACGCAAACATAAAATTATGTCTGCTTTATGCTGTTGTTCTTGGGGTTTTGTAGGTTTTTTTTTTTAATAGGACTACCATAAAAGTAGTTCATATGACTTCTGAAGTCAATCGACAGCTCATTGTGACGAAAAGACCAAATTTCTGTCAATCTGTTATTCAGTGTAGGGGTGGGCGATATGCTCAATTTTCATATCGTCCTATCGTCAGCCTGTCAGATCACCAATACACAATATTATTGTGCTAATTCATTTAATTATTTATTTAGTTTCATTGCTGGCAAATGAACCAACACCAGCATACGGCTAAAAGCAGCCTAATGTTTTCAATATGACTTAATTTGTGTTTAACATGATAACAATTTAATAGAAAGATTGTAAGTTACTAAGGCTTACATTTCCTTATTTATTCAAAAAGCAGCTACAGAAAACGAGCAAAGAACATTTACAGATTCCCTTATACAGAGAGTAAAGTACCAGGAAAAAAGTACCGTTGGGTACCGTCACTGCTGCCCCATCCATTTCCCTCTCCCTAATGTTTTAAAAGAAGTCTCTTCTGCTCAGCAAGCCTGCATTAATTTGTAGATTAAAAACACATGCCTGATTCAAGAAGGATGAATGGGATCATCGGATGCCCATTTTCCACAAGTCGATATGACTCTTTAGGGTCTTAATGAAAAGTCTCTAATATACTTTGGTTAAAAATTCTCAATGGTAGTGTAAAACACCCTTTTTACCTTATCAAAATCAGCTCTGCCAAAATCATCCCATTCTGAGGGATTGTTCCTTTAAATGCAAATGAACTCTGCTCACCCCACCCCTCTGTTCTCGCTGTGGAGTGACGTGCTGGTCTGAGAGACTGTTTACTTTAGCCGCATTTAGCGCATTTAGCCGCAAAACTTGCTAACTAGCACGTTATTAGGAAAGGTGATCGCAGAAATTCATAAAAAAAATAAACCTTATACTCTGCTGTAAGTGAAGCAGGATCACGAATGATTTGCGCGAACATAAGACGCATTTCTGTAGATCGGGAAGTGCATTCCCTTCACAAACAAATGTAATCCACTGCATCTTCAGCGGCTTAGATGTTATTACATCCAGCAACACAACACCTCAATCCCTCAGAGATATTCTTGTCTAACTTACATCCTTGCTCCGGTATCGAAACAATGGAGGTCGGACTGTGACAGCTGATCTGAGGTAAGACGCTCATGTCAGTCAACTATCATGGGAGCGGCCTCTGTGGATGTGACGCCACACAGACAGGTATCTGAGGCATCGATTTGAAAAAGGGGATATTATTTTACAGATTAATTAAATACCAATGCATGGATTTTTTTTCATTATATGGTAGATTTGTACATACACTGCCAACACACAATGTTCAAACAACATGTAAAAGTGAACTTTGCATCCGATGACCCCTTTTAAGACCCCTTACGAATTTCTTAATTTTAAGTTAAATTGAGCTTTGTTGGTTGGCTATAATGTCTACTAGAATGTTAATACCGTTCAGTGTTAAGTAAATATTTTTAAATAGTTGTTTTGTAATTTTTTTCTTTGAAAAGCAAGACAAAACTGTAAAAAGCACATTTTGGCTATTTTGCCATGGTAAAAAAAAGATTCAAAACACGAAAAACCGAGTTTAGTAATCAGCCTTCACCTTCGGCCCAGTGTTTCATTTTGCTTGGTTTCGGCTTTGGCCAAGAATTTTCATTTTGGTGCATTCCTAGTTCCCAGGATTGATGGAATACATATGTAGTCACAATTTTGTAATCACAATAATAGTAATGTTCTTATTTTATTTTTAAAATAATGCCTGTTGTGGTCATTGCATGTGTATTTTTTTCACACACACAGGTTTTTTGAAAGATCTATTTTTGGCATTTTTTGCCTTTATTGAGATAGGAAAGATCAGAATTTTGACAGGAAGTGAAGTGCCGCCGACACACACACTTGCATATGTGGTTTATGGGAACTCTCCATAGGCGTAATGGTTTTTATACTGTACAAACTGTATTTTCTGTCACCCCAACCCAAACCTACACCTAAACCTACCCCTCATAGGAAACTACTGGTAAACTGTCAATTTCATAAAACACTGTTTAGTATGTTTAAGTGTCCTCATAAACCATGGTTATGCTGTAGTACCTATGCCATCATACACATTTGAGTCCTCACAAACCATATATACCAGAAAACACACACACATACAAAACAGCACTTTTAGGTGCTGAAGGATATGCGTTGTTCTAATGCATGTATTAATTCATACTAAATTTCAAATACTTGGAATGTCCAGAACACAAAGCACACATTTTCCCCATAGCCTCCTAAACAAACAATTTAAATGAACATTCACTCATGAATGGCAAACACTGAAAAAAAAAAAGAGACATATATATCAAAGGTTCTCGCTTGTCCCTTGCTCTTTTAATGAGGAATTAGCAGGCCGAGGCGAGCAGAGACCACGGTTCTTTCAACTTTACACTCCCTTGTCTTGGAACTAATAAGGAATCCAAGCTTGCTAAAGTTACCACATCAAACATTTTTCTCAGAGCAGTGCATTTTCAAAAGGTCGCTGCTTTTTCCCCGGCCCCTCTTAGTTGTTTCTCGTTCTTTTCCACCCTTTTTCGTCCCTTCGCGCCACGCTGATCTTTAAGACTGACCAGGCTATTAGTCCTCCCTGGCACAGCAATTGGCAGACACATGCTCCATCATTAACTGCAGGGCCGAAACATGTTGTGATGGCAAGTCTGCCGCTCTCTGATCTTATTGTGGGCTCTGGGTTTGAGGCCTGCCATTTGTTTCTTCTGACAGCTTCGTTCAAGACATGATTAAAGCATCTAACCAGCTGCACGGTTTCAGGACATTGTACCATGTGAAAAGCCACGAGCCTCTGCAACATTCACAGCATTCTTTTGATTAGTTTAAGGGCACAAAAAAAAAAGTTGCAGGCTCTGTGATTATATATAAATATCCATAATATAAACTCTGACACAAGAGATTGACTTATGATATAGCTGTCAGACATCCAGCCAAGTGGCAACTCGATTACTAAAATCAAGATGGTCTAAATGCATAAGGGTAGATTTTAGGTTGAAAAAAAGGTTTGCGTTTTAATACATAAACTATTTTAATTAATATTTATATTAAATGTTAATTCTTTTAATACATTCTTTTTTTAAAAATGGCATCTTGGATACATTATTTCAGGTTTGAAATCACTGAGGCCAAAAAACAATGGTTTTGTTGAATGTCATGTAATCAACTACCACACAAAGCATTTCATTTTGCATGTAAAGTGTTAAAGGGATAGTTCATCCAAAAATGTAAATTCTTTCATCATTTTGGTCTTCACAATATTATGAAAGCCCACCACTGAATAAAAAAATAAAAAAGGTAATTGTGACTTTTTAATCTCAAAATTCTGACTTTCTTTTTCTTCAGTTGCACGTTTACATATCGCAATTGTGAGGAATAAAGTCAGAATTGTGTCATATAAACACACATTTGTGAGTTATAAAGTCAGAATTGCGTGACAAAGTTGCAATTCTGAGAGATAAAGTCAGCGAGATATAAACTCACAATTTTGACTTTTTTCTCTCAAAATGTTCACTTTTTCTCAGAATTCTCATTGTGAATTAATAAGTCAGAATTGTGAGATATAAAATTGCAATTCTGAGTCGGCGCTGATAACCTTGTGGGATATACGTTGCGCTACGGGCGTCCCGAGTTCGAATCCCGGCTCGAGGACCTTTCCCGATCCCGGCCCCTTCTCTCTCTCCCACTTTGCTTCTTGTCAGCTATGATCTGTTCCATCTTAATAAAGCCAAAATAAAAAAAAACTGCAATTCTGAGAACATAGTTTTTTTCCCCCTCAAAACTGGACTTTATAACTCACAATTGCAAGTTTATTCAGTTCAATTCAATTCAAGTTTATTTGTATAGTGCCTTTCACGATACAAATCGTTGCAAAGCAGCTTTATAGAAAATTAAAGTTTCTACAATATATTTAATAGTAGCTTACTAGTGGTGACTATGTCAAGTTGACGTACATATGGCAGAGATGTACGGTAAAAATCAGTTAATGACGTAATCAAACAGACAATGAACACTATTAACAGTAAAGAATTATATCTTGTAATCAAAAGCCAAATGCGGTAGTGCTGTATATCGTTTCTGGTTTGGCATCATCTAAGGTCCTCTGAGGGGTTAGCATCATGGTTTATATCTCACAATTCTGAGAAAAAAAAGCTGAATTATGAAAAACAAACTTGCATTAGTGAACTTTTTTTTTTTTTTTCAGAATTGTTAGATAAAAAGTCACAAACTTTTTTATTTTTTGTTCAGTGTTGGAAACAAGCTTCCATACAATATTGACTTTCATTGTATTAACAAAAAAAAAAGTTCAAAATATTGTGTTTCACTGAGGAAAAAAAAAAAAGAAAAAAAAAAAGAAAATCATGCAGATTTGGAACAATATGAAGATGAGTAAATGATAACAGAATCTTCATTTTTGGCTGAACTATCCTATAATTTTTTTTAGGAGATTTAAAAGTGCAATTCTGAGAACGTAGTCTTTTTTTCCCCTCAAAATTAGATTTTATAACTTACAATTGCGAGTTTATATCTCACAATTCTGAAAAAAAAAATAAATTGGAAAGTACAAACTCGCAGTAATGAGAAAAAAGTCAGAATCGCGAGAAAATTTTTTTTTTGAGGATTTTGAGGAAAAAAAGTCTGAATTGTGAGATTAAAAAGTCGCAACAACTTTTTATTTTTTATTCAGTGCTTTTTTTTTTTTTTAATTCAGTGCTGAAAATGAGCTTCCATACAATATTAACTTTCATTGTATTAACAAAAAAAATTATAGAAGAGTTCAGACAAAAAGAAAATTTTGTTATCATTTACTCATTTTCATGTTGTTCCAAACCTGCATGATTTTCATTTTCTCAGTAAAACACTTTTTAAAAGGTTATTGTGACTTTCTGTCTCACAATTCTGACTTAAACATGCAATTCTGAGAACGTAGTCTCCCCGCCCCCCTCAAAACTGGACTTTATAACTCACAATTCCAAGTTTATATCTTATAATTCTGAGGAAAAAAAGTGAAATTGTGAGATACAAACTCATATTAGTGAAAAAAAAAGTCTGAATTGCGATACAAAAGTCTGAATTATGAGATAAAAAGTCGCAATGACCTTTTTAATTTTTTTCATTTTATATTCAGAGCTGGAAATATTGACTTATTGTATTAACAAAAAAAGACATTGTTCAAAAAGTGTTTTACTGAAAAAATGTATTAAATTATATTAAATGAACTATTCAAAAATTAAAATATTGTTTTACTGAAAAAAAGAAAATATGAAAATCTTTATTTTTGGCTGAATATACTATAAATATCATATACATTTTTTTTTTTAAAATAAAGGCGCATTTAAATTATTTTACTTTTTTTTTTTTTTAAAAAAATAATATTTATAAAAGTAAAATAAATTCAATATTGACTTTCACTGTATTAACCAAAAAAAAAAAAAAGAAAGAAAAAAAGAAACATTGTTCATAATATTGTGCTTCATTGAAAAAAATGAAAATCATGTAGGTTTGGCACAACATGAAGATGAGAAAATGAAGAACTGAGAACAGAATTTTCCTTTTTGGCTGGACTATTCTATTAAATTAAAACATTGTTTCACACTGAAAAAAAAAGAAAATAATGCAGGTTTGGAACAATATGAAAATCTTTATTTTTGGCTGAAATATCCAATATTTTTTTTTAAATAAAGGTGCATTTTAATTATTTTACTTTTTTGCGGTGCAAAATACAAAAATAATATTTAAAAAAGTAAAATAAAAATAAAATAAATAAATCATAATGAAAAAAAGTTAAATTTTACTGGTATTAGCATCAATTACCAAACAGCCCTGGTGGATATAATATAGCAGGAATGAAATAAAAAATAAAATACATCTACACTGTTCCCGCAGCTCATCAGGAGTCTTAGCGCTGTCTGAGCTGGCTCAACTGTACGAACATGATTTGAATTCTCTCCATGTTCTAGAAGGAAGTCAAATGTGGAATTTCTTTGAGATTACATCCAATCTTCCTGAATGAAGTGACTGCTTATGTAAAGGTTCATTGTAAAGTCCATGTCCAAAGAACAGAGATTTTTCTTTAATACATAAGCAAATTACAACCTTAGCAATTTCACACAAGTGGGGCTAATTTCTGCTTCTTAATCTTTTGATCTCATTAGTTGTCCAGTTGTGGAAGCCGGTCGCTTAAGAAGAAGAAGAATATCAGAGCGCCGTTGGCAAAGTGACTTTGTGAAAGTCAACGAAGCCTGTGCCTCATTTTATTCACAGAGTTTCTTTCACTCATGATGCATGGTCGCATGTTATACGAAAGACAATTAAAGGGAAACATGTTTGGCCCTTGGTTACTAGCTGTCACTCACCATCCCTTATTGCCTGATGTGCTTGGCTCCAGAAATCTCAAGGTCTCCACCTTCCTGAGGCTTTGGCTTCATTAAATGGGAGGTACATTTGCATATTGTTACTTGTAATCTAATAAAAAGTGTAAAAATATGATGGGCAGAAACTAAAAATAACCACTGCAACAAGCAGATTTCCCAACTCACCAATTATTTTATAGTGCACATGATTTCATACACCATTCAATATCAAGTCATATGGACTATGTTTACGCTCCTTTTTTGTCTTTAACATAATAATATGGGGTTGAAGCCTCATGAATGTCTTTTCGTTGTGTCTAATGTTTCTTTAATGTTCAGAGAAGGGTTTTTCAGAGAACTAAGTCAACGGATGTACTTTCACTCTACCTAAGTTTTAACCCATGAGACACAAAAATAAACTCTCAGCTTAAACAGAGATTAAAATCATGAAACATTTCTGCAAAAAATGGAATGTCACATAATTCATGTGCTCCTGGCAGCCCCAGGTCTGCTGGCACTAGGGGAGCTCTAGTATTTATAGATGACAAAATAACAGCTTGATGTCTTAACTGTGCAAAGATACAGGGATAAGCTGGTGCTTAAATGTCTCTCTGTGCACCCTGACATTTATGTTGTACTGACAAAGCACAGCCATGTTTTAAATATAACTGTCATGAAACAGTCGTTTCTCAAGATGGGCTTCCAAATGACAATGAAACAGACTCTAAAGTCATACAGTCAGGAAGATCCTATGATAAATGGAAACTTAAAGGGGTAATTACCCCAAATGAAAATTCTGTCATTAATTACTCACCCTCATGTCGTTCCAAACCTGTAAGACCTTTGTTCATCTTCAGAACATAAATTAAGATATTTCTGATGAAATCCAAGAGCTTTCTGACCCTGCATAGACAGCGACACAACGACCACGTTTAAGGCCCAGAAACGTAGTAAGGACATTGTTAAAATAGCCCAAGTGACATCAGCTATGTTCTAAAACTATGAGAATACTTTTTGCGTGCAAAGAAAACAAAAGTGTCAGAAAGCTCTTGGATTTCATCAGAAATATCTTAATTTGTGTTCCGAAGATGAACGGAGGTCTTACAGGTATGGAACGACATGAGGGTGAGTAATTAATGACAGAATTTTCATTTTTGAAATTTTTTTCTTTTTTTTCCATTTTCTCCCTTTAAAGGAGAAGTCTACTTCCAAACCAAAGATTCACATGTAATGTACTCACCCCCTTGTCATCCAAGATGTTCATGTCTTTCTTTCTTCAGTCGTAAAGAAATTGTTTTTTGGGTAAAAATTTCTGGATTTTTCTCCATATAATGGACTGCTATGGTGCCCCGATTTTGAACTTCCAAAATGCCGTTTAAATGTGGCTTCAAACGATCCCAAATGCGGTTGTAAATGATCCCAGCCGAGAAAGAAGGGTCTTGATCGGTTATTTTTATAAAAATAATACAATTTATATACTTTTTAATGTCAAATGCTCATCTTGTCTTACTCTGCCTAAACTGTTTTTGTTCCGGTTCATGACAGTTAGGGTATGTTGAAAAACTCCCATCTCATGTTCTCCCTCAACTTCAAAATCGTCCTGTATCGTTGTTTTACCTTTTTTGTTAAGGGTGTTTGATCTTCTTTGCATGTTCACTTTGCAAACACTGGGTCGGTAGCGATGTAGGAAGATTTTGAAATTATTTTTGACATTGAGGGAGAAAATACGAGTTTTTCAACATACCCTAACTGTCTTGAGCCAGAATACACAGAGTACGAGAGTTCAGGGAGAGTAAGACAAGATAAGTGTTTGAGATTAAAAAGTATTTAAATCGTTTCGCTAGATAAGACCCTTCTTCCTCCACTGGACTCATTTACAACTGCATTTGGGATCATTTGAAGCTGCATTTAAACTGCATTTTGGAAGTTCAAAATCGGGGCACCATATCAGTCCATTATATGGAGAAAAATGCTGAAATGTTTTCCCTCAAAAAACAATTTCTTTACAACTGAAGAAAGAACGACATGAACATCTTGGATGACAAGGGGGTGAGCACATTATATGTGAATCTTTGTTTTGGAAGTGGACTTCTCCTTTAAGACTTTTGTAGAGAGAAGCAGCAACACCAATACTGTCCAATACTGCGGGACAAAAGCTGGTCAAGTGATCTTGAAAAAAGTAGATTCATTGTTTTTATTTTCAAAATTTCCCTTCTGTATTTTGTACTTAATATTTTCTTACTTTAATATGCTTCTCACATAAAAAAAAAATAGGGCCTCAGGAAGAAGTGGACCTTGAGATTCCTGAGACAAAACACATCAGGACATAATGAGGGTGAGTGACAGCTAATAGCCAAAGGCAAAACATGTTTTCCTTTAATTAACTGTTGATCTATTCACTCTCAAATCCAACTGGACCAACTTTAACAGACTTTAGCATTTAAACAAATTACACACTCACTAAAAATGCAATTAGCAATATTACAAGATAGTCTTTGGCAAAGGTGCAACTGTGAAACGTACATTATTGTAAAGATGCCAGGATGAAATCACACACACACAAATCTGCACCATAATTTACTACAACTCAAATGTTTCGGGTCACTTGGCTCTTTTAAAGACATTGTATACATTTTTTTTTACTTTATTTTTTTTTTCCCTCAAAAGTCCACTTATAGGAAAGGAAAATAAATCTTACATACTTTCTTTTGCACCACAGTTACACTAGTGTTCAAAAGTTTAAGATTAGATTTTAATGTTGTTTTCTGCTCATCAAGGCTGCGTTTATTCGATAAAAAAAAAGAACAGTAATATTTTAAAATATTAGTGCAATTTAAAACTTTTTTTTATTTTAATATACTTTAAAATAGAATTTATTCCTGTGATGCCAGTTCGGTAAGAAGTAGGGATGTCAGTTTCGATCATTTCCATGATCGATTGCCGTTTAAATCGTTAACTTTAGTGCTGCAAAATGCGTCTACTGTAATGATATAGTGGCATGACAGGATGTGCAATGCCACTCAAAATGCCAGCTTCCTCACCCGAATTAAAGGGTTTTTTTTGTTTGTTTGTTTGTTTTTTTTGTCTGAAAAAGGCTAGTAGCATGACTGTAAAACAAACAGATGTAAATATGGATTTGATAAAAAAATGAAGAGAGAGTTTGGGATCATTTTACTGTTGGCTGTTGGTTTCATACCAGCCACTAGAACCGTTAAATGCGCCTTTTTAAATGCTTTCACTGTGCTCGTTGTTGTATTTTAAAATACAAACGCAATGATTGCAATTGACATGATCGGCATTTAAAATAAACTGATCTCAAAAGTATTTACGGCGCGCGGCCAGTGAACCTCTTTCATCGGCGGTGCTAAGGCAGAACACACTGTTGCTCATACGAACATTTTTACCTGAATATTATGACACAAATGAGGTACAAAGCCTTCTTTATAAAATGGTTACCAGGCAACTGTTATACATAGAGCCCATAAAGCAATACGCGACTATGTTCTGTTTTGCCGGTAGGTCACAAATTTCCATGAACTATAAATAATGTTTATAGTTTCTTCTCCCAAATCCTCACCCAAATCCTCACCATCTCACCATTTAATTTTGCAGGCTTATTTTCTTGTCATTCACTTTTAATCCATGTTTTCGTATCTCTTACTGTGGTAAACATGCGGGTGGGAAATAAAAGATTTCGTGGCAGTGCATTAAGAATTCGTTCATACGATTTATTAATTCGTTCCCTTATTTTACACATTAATAAATGAATAAATCGTAGGAACGAATTAACAAGTTGTAGTCATGAATTTTGTCCTGTTCGTGTCCCGCAGCCCTGTCAAAGCGCAGTGCAGCATATGAAACAATTAGCCTATTTGGGGAAATTATAATTAAATATGAATTACTGACAAAATTTCTATTACTTTCCATGTTGATCACGCGAAGAGGTGCTTTTGGTGTAAGCGCTTCGTGTATAGATGCTGGTTTGTATTTGCTGCTTCAGCATGAGTGCGAAAGTGCTTGCAGCGCGAGGCAAAATGAAGCGAATATTGAGGAAATGACGGCGGACCCAGGATTTGGTTTTCAAGTAAAAGACCGCTTCTTAAACCAGAGAAGATGAACATGTTGGTATTCATGTGCAAAACAACATGCAAGCACTGTCACGGTCAGCCAGTTTAGTTTTACTTTTCTTTTTGTTTTCATTTTGAAAAGCTTGTCATTTTTTTTTATTTATTTGATTCCTCAGTGTTTGATAAACGTTCTGTAATTTATTAATCGGTATATAATACAGTATGTGGTGTGTGCCAGGTATGCTTGGTATTGTGTCCAAACAAAAGGATATATATCGGTATCGGCATCAGCCAAAATGAGACGAAAAATACTGGCATATCGGATATCTGCAAAAATCCAATACCGTGCATGCCTACTGTTCTTTTTAACTTATTACTCAAAAAATCCTGAATAAAAGGTTCAAAAAAAAATTAACTGTTTCGAACATTGATAATAAATCAGCGCATCAGAATAATTTCTGAAGGATTGTGTGACACTGAAGACTGGAGTAACTGCTGATGAAAATTCAGCTTTGCATCACAGAAATACATTTTATTTGAAAGTATAGTCAAATAAAAAAAAACTTATTTTAAATTGCAATAATATTTAGGACTTTTTTTCCTGTATTTTTGATCAAATAAATGGAAGTTTGATGAGGATAAGAGACTTCTTTAAATAATAAAAAAAAACCATTACAAATCTTACTGTTCCCAAACTTTTGAACAGCAGTGCATGACTTTATCACCACTTTTAATTTAAAAAATAATGAAAAACAACAATTCTTTATTGGTATAACATAATGATCATACTGAACAATAAAACTCTAACATCTAACCCTAAATACCAACTGATATCTGATGCCTACACCACAGGTTGACAGGCCACCAGACTGAAAAACTGGCTCAAAGGAGACAATGGCCAAAAACAGCCTCACTAAAGGCACCAAGTGCATTAATCCTGGGGTGATTTGCATGGCGGAAACGTCCGCATCGATCGTGTTTACAGTGGGGCGGGGGTGGTGCTGTCTGGGCAGACAGCACGGAAGCATCAATACTTCTGCAGAGAGGCTCGGTTTGGCCTCACGCCCACGTTTGCCCGCACACCGACCGGCCCAGACACACCTAATCCTGCTGTAACGCACTGACCCTCAAGAGTGTGGGAAAACAGCTGGCCTACCACTCAAAGGGCAGAGGAAGCTCACAAACCATCCTGATGCAGTACCAGCTTACTCTAATGAGACCAGTGGAATACAGACACTTGGTTAAGGTTTTCAAACTGGAAAAAGTGCAGAACAGTTTTGACCTTAAAAGTTTATATGAAACCACATTTGAACTAGTTTACTTTCTCAAAGAAAGTCCTCTCACAGTTGATGAGGCAAGCATCATTTATTCCTTTACTTTTCTGTAAAGCTGCTTTGAAACAATCTATATGGTAAAAAGCGTTGTATAAATAAAGTGACTTGACTCTAGGGATGCGCCGATCCGATATTCATATCAGGTATCGGTTCCGATACTGCCATTCTTTGTCGGATCGGCTATCGGTCATAGAGGGTCGATGCAAATCCGATATTGTGCGTATTATTCTGTGTTACCATTAAGCTGCATAAAAGCATTATAAAGCACAATAACGTTTTCGTGCACTATATTGCATGTCTTCTGAAGCCATACGATAGCTTAATGTGAGGTACATATGAATATTTAAGTCCTTACATTAAAGTTCACACGAACTCTTCTCTCCACTGTGGCAGTGAGTCATTCATTCAGCCTTCAAACCCTGGTCGCATTCGGTTACGACAGTCAGTTCGGTAAAGCTCTCTCCAAGATCATTCTGTTTTCCCATTATTATGCTTGATTTGTGGATAAATGTCTATGATTTCGCATAAAAAGACTTTATCTTTATCGGAGTTTAATATTGTTTTACTTGCTACCGGGTGTCTGAACAAAAAACAAGTGTAGAAATTTTTTTAGACTATTTTTTTTTTTTTAAATAAAAAGACTATAGTTTTTAACGCGCACAGTAACTGAAATTTAAAATTGTTAAAAGAAAGGCTCAATAAAGATATAATAAACTACGCATAAATTTGTCTTTCCTCTGCGTTTTGAACATTTTAATGCAAAGCGCTGCGTGCTGCGCATCATTCGGCACATCGGATGTGCATATTGTAAGCGCTGTGTGCCGCACTGTATTTGTTTTGTCCTAGCTGTCATATGTTGTTGCCTTATTAAAAAATATGCCATACATTTCAAAGAAATGTATTCTAATTTTATATATTTATAAATAAATACACTGTTTTTCATGAATGGATTTTATAATACTACAAATAGCAATGTGTAATATTTTACCAGATTTAGTGCAACACTTTATTTGTTCCCCACAAAATGTTTTTTTTTGTTTTGTTTTGTTGTTTTTTTTCACAAAATTACTGTGCTTTTTTTTTCTAGAATAACTTTTGCTGCCGAGTTATCCACTAACAGAGTTTATGATATATTTTTGTCATAGATTATGAATATACATATATTTTTTCATATTTTTATTTTTAATGAAGTAGTCCATATTTAGTAGATTGTGAAAGAATGACTAACACAAAGTTCCACAAAGAGATATATAAATTCTACATTTATTTAAATGAAAAAAAAAAAATAAAAAATTGGTATCGGATCAGTATCGGTATTGGTCAATATCGATCCCTAGGTATCGGGAGGCAGAAAAGGCGGATCAGAGCATCCCTACTTGACTCCTTGGTTGAATTATGCAATTCATCAGTCAACTTTAATCTAAACTAAAATGTATTACTTTCACAAACATTAAAGGTGAAGCAGGTCATTTCTGCACCCCTAGTGGCACCAAATCGAATTGAAAAAAAGTGAAGAAAAAGCAAACAAGTTACAAGCAGTATTAATATTATTGAAATACTATTATAGTTTTTATTTGTGACCGTAAGTTGCACGGGTATATTTATAGCAATAACCAACAACACATTATATGGGTCAAAATTGTCAAATTTTCATCTATGCCAAAAAATATTAGAAAATTAAGTAAAGATCATGTTCCATGCAGGTATTTTGTATCAAAACTTAATTTTTGATTAGTAATATGCATTAAGAAATTCTACTGGACTACTTTAAAGGCAATTTTCTCAATATTTAGATTTTTTTGTACTGTCAGATTCCAGATTTTCAAATAGTTGTATCTCGGCCAAATCTTGTCCTATCCGAACAAATAAATCTCAAATAAAGTGTATAAATCTCAATTAAAAAAAAAAAAACTGACCCTTGTGATTGGTTTTGTGGTCCAAGGTCACATTTAGTATTTTTATTTATTTCTTTTTTCAGTTTTCATTGTAATTTTAGTTGTAGAATTTTAGTTTAGTAGTAATTTTTGTGCTTTTTAATTGATATTTTTATTTTATTTTTAAAATGACTACATAGTTATAATAATAATAAAAAAAAAATGTTTTAATTTTAGTACATCAAATTAAACTCAATGAAAATGTTGAATAAGTTCACTTTATATTTCTTAACGATACAGTTACCTATAAACTGCCATTCAAAAATTTGGGATGAGTAAGATTTTTAATGTCTTTTTAAAGAAGTTTCTTATGCTTATCAAGGCTGTTTGTTTTAATGTTATATATATATATATATATATATATATATAGTATTATTGTAAAATATTATTTTAATGTAAAATAACTTTTCTATATTTTAAAATGTAATTTATTTCTGTGATGCAAAGCTAAATTTTCAGCATTATTACAGTCTTCAGTATCACAAGATCCATCAGTAAACATTCTAATATGCTGTTTTATTATCAATGTTGAAAACATATAATATTTTGTTGGTACTTCTTTGTTGATACTTTTTTCATGATTTTTTAATAAATAAAAAGTTAAAAAAATTTCAAATCGAAATCTTTTGTAACAAAATAAGCTACCATTTAAATGTTTATGGTCAGTAAATATTTATTTTTTATTTTTTGAAAGAAATTAATACTTTTATTCACCAAGGATGTGTTAAAATGATTAAAAAAAAGTGATAGTAAAGACTTACATTGTTGGAAAAGAATTCTATTTTGAATAAATGCTGTTCTTTTTAACCTTTAATTCATCAGTGAATCCTGAAAGAATCACAGGTTCCAAAAAAATATCAAGCAGCACAATTATTTCCAACACTGATAATGAAAGTAACAAATCAGCATATTATAATGATCTCTGAAGGATAATGTGACACTGAAGACTGGAGTAATGTCTGATGAAAATTCAGCTTTGCATCACATATAGAAATTAGAAAGTCATTTTTTAAAAATGTCTATTAGTTGAATGTCAATTCATAAATAAAGAAATAAATAAAGCTGACAACCAATATGGCACCAATTGTGCATTCCATAAAAAAAAGAATACGGACATAGAAAGGGATGCACAAACTGGAAAAAGGGAAAGAAAAAAAAATGTCAATAAAAGCACCTCTGGGCAAGAAGAAAAATGAATCATTTCCAAACAATTCAATTCAATATGACCAAAAAAAAAAAAGTTTCATTTATTTGAATGAAAAAAAAAAGACCTACCAGTGATCTTTCAAGAGCTTTTCTGTGCAATAGCAATGTTGAAAAGATCTGATTTTGTTTAAGGAAACTGACCTGCGTACATGGTGTGGAGAGAGCAGCTGATGAGTAGCTGCTATTGATTGAGCACTTTAACCCCAGTTATTCTGCACCAAAAAAGCCTGTGACACATTCGCCAATTCATGCAGAAAACCTGAACAGGTGATCTGGAACTGCAAAACACTCTTCACCCTTTAATAACCTATTACTTAAACCCTTTAAAATTAAGAATCAAACCGTAGCTTTGTGCAGTGTTTCCAAAAAACAAATAAAGAGTGTGTTTCCTGGTCTATCATAATGCTACCTGCATCACCTAAGGGCAGAGCATCAAAGAACTCAAGAACAGAGCGCAGGCATCCTGTGAAATTGCATTTACAGTAAGAATAGCAAATCTTGTTCAATAACACTTAGGACAGAAGACCTACTCAAGATCAAAAGAAGTCAAAGCACTCAGCCGTAATGGATATTGAGCAAATGTTGGTTCTGCTGTGAGAACACCCACATCTATTGAATCTCAAGTGTGTGCTCTTCTGGCAAGACGTGGTGCGCGTTCTATTGAGAGGATTCGCTCGAGGACCTTGATCCAAAGAGAACAGAATTTTACAGTTTTTTTAGGAACAAAAGAAGATTTACTAGGCAAGAAGTAACACAACTCTATTTTCTGTCAAATTAGGCAGACCGACTTGGCAAGCTTTTTTACATTTGGAACCTCTCACATTGCTTTAAGCAAATCACAGATACAAGCTATAATGCGTCCCATTGATGCACTGCGAATTAGATCATCAAACTGTAGACCTGCTTCCTCTTGATTATAGTGTTAAAGCATTATTAGATGCAAGATGATATTCAATTCCATGTCTCACCTGAGTCTGACGCCCTTTATGACACCACTGTGGTGATGAATGGATATGAAGCAACTTTTAAAACTAAATGAAGACAAACCAATGCAATGTCCAATGTCCACAGGCTCTGGCCAACACCTCCAATTTACAGTGAATGCAAAACACTTTTTTTCAACTATGCTACACATTTGTTCACTTAGCTACTATTTCACTATGCAGAACCCAAAGAATTTACAATGTGCATTCCTTGATTACATATCAAAGACCAAGACTGCATGATAAGTCATATTTTAATCATGACTATGAATTCTGCTCCTCTTAATTCATTAAGCATAAAAGCTTGTGATATTTTCCCACTGGTTATTGATCCTGAAAGCATTTAATTTTGACATTTGCATCGTCTTTCAGTGGTAAGAAGCCTCCACTAGCTTTCACGCTTGAAGTTGCCAGGTGTCTAGAGCTTAAATCACCCATTCAGAGCTTTTCTTCTTGTTTTATAATCTTCCCAATCTGGCAACCATTCTGTCCTTCATGTTTTAATATTCAAGTGACTCTTCAGTTAATGCTAATGCATTTGAAACACTGGAGAGAAATCATATCAAATGTAACCACTATAAACGAAATGCACTAACAATCGAAAGTTTTTGAAAAATACGATTTTTAATATTTTTTTGTTAAAGAAGTCTCTTCTGCTTACCAAGACTGCATTTATCTGATCCAAAGTACAGCAAAAACAGTAATATTTTGAAATATTTTTACTATTTAAAATGTTTTCTATTTGAATACATTTAAAAATGTAATTTATTCCTGTGATTTCAAAGCTGAATTTTTAGCATCATTACTCAAGTCACATGATCCATCAGAAACCATGCTAATATTCGGATTTGCTGCTCACAAAACATTTTGTATTATTATTACTATATTGAAAACAGCGGAGTAGAATTTTTTCAGGTTTATGTGATGAACAAAAAGTTCAGAAAAACAGCATTTATATTAAATAGCAATCCTTTGTAACATTATAAATGCCTTTATCATCACTTTTGATTAATTTAAAGCATCCCTGGTAAATAAAAGAATTCATTTTAATATATTTCTATAATTTCTTTATTTATATTATACTGACTCCAAACTTTTGAATAGTATAGTGTATCATGTTACAAAATCTTTTTTATTTCAGATAAATGCTGATCTTTGATAAATGCTGATATTTCTATTCATCGAAGTGTGTCCTCAACTGTTTTAAATATTGATATTAATAATAAAAAATGTTTCTTGAACAGCAAATCAGCATATTAAAATGATTTCTGAATGATCATGTGACACTGAAGACTGGAGTAATGATGCTGAAAATATAGCTTTGATCACAGGAATAAATTACATTTTAAAAATACATTCAAATAGAAAGCAGTCATCTTAAACAGTTAAAAATACTTCACAATATTACTGCTTTTGCTGTATTTTATATCAAATAAATGCAGGCTTGATGAGCAGAAGAGGCTTCTTTAAAGAAACAAAAAACATTAAAAATCTTAACAGTGTACTCTTGTCTACTGAAAGTTTTACCAGTGAGAATGTCCAATAATTTCCAATAATTTATAATTACTATTCATATACTGTTTAAAAGTTTGGACAGAAAGAATTTTTTGAAAGAAATTATATTTTTATTCAGGAAGACAGACAGCATCATATTCAACAACAGTGTAGAACAGCAATAACATAAAATACAAAACACTTATATTTCAAATAAATGTCATTCTTGTGAACTTTCTATTGATCAAAGAACACTAAAAAAAACTAATGATGGTTTCCACAAAAAATATTACACTGATAATGAATGTTTCTTGAGCAGCATATCATCACATTAGAATGATTTCTAAAGAATCATGTGACACTGAAGACTGGAGTAATGATGCTGAAAAATCAGCTTTGCATCACAGGAATAAATTACATTTTAAAATATATTAAATAGAAAGTGGTTATTTTAAAATCTTGAAAACCATACCGACACCTCATTTTGAACAATATATACCTTTTTCAAGGCTTGGAAAAAACACCTTAACATTGTCCAAGACCATGGAAACCCTGGACCACATTAAGGTGACCCTTTTATACATCATTCAGTATTGAACATATTTCTAGAGTGTCGTATGGCTGAAGTCTGAATAGACAATTTAGAACATTCATCACTTATACATCACTTAGAATTCATTTCATTCCTTTTAAATCACCTGTACATTTTGCATATAGAAGCTATAAAGCAAAGTAAAACAGCAAAATGCTGACAACTTACTTTATTGGACCATTTGTAAGCCTGGAGCAGCTGGCTGTACAGAGGGGTTTTGTCCTGTACAGGGTCTAAACTGAGCAGTCCGCTGTTGTGTAAGGGGTGACTCTCTGACGGCCTGCCAACCAAAGTGCTGAGACGCTCCAATTCACTGAAGAAACAAGAAACAAAAGTCAGACTGGTATGGTTGATATGTTTAACATACAAAATGAAACCAATGTCACACTTCACTCATGAAAATTACACTACAAGATTACATTATTTTAATTAGGTTCCCAAAGACAAGCTGAAATCAAGCTATTTGGACTTTCTCAGCCATAATTAAAAGACGTCCGTCATTATTTAGGAATAACATAACATAATACATTTAAAACATAAGAAATTAATATGGAATTTCAGAATTTGCCATAATCGCTTTTCATGTTGACAGCACTGGGTAGCACCATGTTACCATGGTGTTATTACAATAACACTTGCATTTTTAAAGTGACTATTGTTACTGTAACATTTCACAGGGTTAGTGAATGGTCAGACAATTAACTCACTTTAAATCGCGATTGACTGACTGTAAGTTATCTTGGAATTCAGTTATAAAGACTTTCTCCCGCCCTTCAAGGGTCTCCTTATTTTTCATCCCATCTTTAAGAGAGTCGAACACCCTGGTGACACTCGATCGAAGAGCCTGGATGGCATTAATCGCCTGAGAAAACGCTTCTAAATTCACACCAACATTCATAACGTCCGCCATGGCTTCTGCGTCCGCAAACACTGGCGCTCGAGTGACGTCACTGACGCTGAAGGGATGACGGGATTTGTAGTTTCCAACAGGCGCGATGAGAAAATATGTAGTTTTGTAAACGTCGTAGTCTAACACAAGCAAAATGATTGATAGAAACGTGGTTTATTCTTTGATGAGCTATAATAAGCTGAAAGTTTTGCAAAGTTGCAGTTTTGAAAAGTGGCAGTTTCTGTCTTTCACATCTAATTTCTGTTGTAAACTAATATCTCGCTTGTAAGCGAAAAGTGCAACCACGTTACCTGCAATACGTTCTAGTTTTAAACGAGTTGTTCATTAATTTGTTTGTGGCCATTACAATATTTATTGCACACCTCATAAATCGAATAAAAATAAGTATACAATTTAGTTGGACCTCCAGACATTGATGATCAGCATTTTTCTGAGGATTAAACACTGAAATATTATACATAAATAAATGTTTGATTTTCTGAGGATTCATCACTTTTAACTGACCATTTATTAAATAAATAAATAAAATTTTGAAGATTAAACACCTCTTTTCACTGACCATTTATTCAAAAATAAAATAATAAAATAAAACAAAATATAATATAATATAGATATAAAAAATAATGTGAAAATAAATTAAATAAATAAAGAATAAATAATCTTTGTTTTTCTGAGGATTAAAAACTTCTTTTCACTGTCCATTTCTTAAAAAATAAAATAAATAAATCCTTTTTTTTTATTTTCTGAGGATTAAATACCTCTTTTTACTGACCATTTATTAAAAAATAATAATGATACAATTAAATATAATATAATATAAAATAAATAAGTAATGTTTGATTTTCTGAGGATTAAACACCTCTTTTAACTAAATAAATAAATGTTTGAGTAATTAATCTATTTTGAGTTCCATTCCATTCACCACAGTCTCCGCCAAAATGCCACAGTTACGACAGATGAAGGTTTCGGTGTTTTTCTGTCATTTTATTATGTGTTATTTATTCCTTTATTTATTTATACAAGTTACCACAGTTTTACCGCAGTAATACCTTTAACATTTTCACCGACACTGTGGTATATTGTGTGCGTGTCTGACTTGTTAAACATGTAGTACGCGGTGAGAGGAGACTGGGAATCCTCAGCCTCTGATCTGTCTCTTTAAGCGGGGCGGACTGCCTCATCTTCTGCTGGGACGGTTCAGCTCTTCAAGCCCGTAGATAAACTTCTGATCCACACTAGTTAGACTAGACAAGGCAGGTAGTTTTGGCAGTGGCCAAAAGTATTTTCATCGAGGTCTGCAAAAGACAAATGAAAGTCAGATATTGCGATGCGCAAACAGAGAGCTACAGTAGAAGAGGCAGAGTGAATGGAGCAGGAGCGGGGATGGAATAAGACAGGATGGGAATGGGAGGTGTAGTACTCTGAAGTCTGTCCTTGAGCGCACAGGACAAGAGGCATCAATGAAGGCAGGGACAGGAACCGAAACTTTAAATGCACGTTTTTCAGGCAATACATGATTCGCTTCGGAGCAATCTGGATGTAGGGCATCTATCTAGAATGCTTTCCAACAAACTACGTGGCAGCCGAAGAAAGCACGAAGGAGAAAGCGTTTGCTGTGATCTACGGAGAAGAGTAACGTGTGCATGTGTTTCTCATCCATCTCAAGTGATATAGCAGGGAACTGACTGAGAGAGAGAGAGTTTATACAGAAGAAATTCATCTGGGAACAGTAAAGGTGCTGATCTCTGGAACCAAGGTAAGGTTACTCAACTGTGTTACTTATTCAGTCTAAGTATTTTGGTCATTGAATATTCTAAATCTCTTGTAAGCGCTAAGAACATGGAGAGCATTTCAGAGGATGCTCTCTGATGAATTCAAGTAACTTAAGCTTATGAGAACTAGGTTATTGTCTAGTATAAATTTCCGGGTGCTTTGGGAAAAGTGCTTTTAACTAAACTTGCTCAGTTTTCTAACAATTCGTTTGATAATTTCTTTAGTTATGTATTTGCATTTCTAATCGCAGTTTTATTTTAAATAAATACAGTAACATTGTGTAATAAAATTCAAGCCCGCGCATTTCATCTTACGTCATAATAGAATTTAATAAATCGCATTCTTTTGGAACATGTCCCGTTCGGATGACCTACTTAAGCGTTTAAATTATATATATATAAAAAAGATTTCCATTGCAAAGTCGAAGTGTGAAAGTTTATCATCTAGGCTACTGCATAAAGGAAGATGTGCACTTGAAGAAAGTAGCAGGTTCTCGAAGCACTGCTTTGAAAGTTCGCTACCTTATGAAAAATAGCTATTAAAATTGTGGTGGCAATACTGGCAGCTGTGGTTTCCAGAATTTTAGAATTTACACTTTCTATCTGTGTACATAATATATTAGTAGACCAACCAATTTTAGCTTTTAAATTCTTTTTTTCTATAAAATGTGCTGATAAAACAGCTGTATGACTTTAAAGTAACCATAACCTGTATCTCAATCAACTGTGACCTGTGAAAACTTAAAACACGGCGCATTATTAACCAAACAAGGACTAAACACCATCAGAGCTGCAAATAATACCAAAATAATGCAATAAATGTTTCATATAAAACATAAGGCATAATTTTGATGAAAATTATCTTAAAAGTATACATAACACCTTGCTAAAAATACATAATGCATTGTCTTTTAAAATATATTTTACTGTATGTTAGGTAACTATGTACTTAAATATATAAATATATTGCTTATTTCTGTTTGTTTTTTCCTATTTCCTAGGCAGCACATCAGAAATGAAACAGCTCATGAATCTTCGACTGGACTCTGACACCAGGCATCTGATTGTGCATGAACCACTAAATGCACTTCATGTCTCTGAACTGCAGTGATACTCATCTTTTCAGTTGAATTCACTTGACACGTACAGAAACTAAACTTTGAATTTTGAAGATGTCAAAAGAGATCTAAAAATTACACCTCAGCGTAAACACGTTTTACAGTAACTCGCACACAGCTTTTCACTGAGGACTAGACTTTGCCCTTTTGGCATCATGACGGATATCGGAAATTCTGCAATCTAAATAATTTCCATGCTGATACTCCTAAAAGCTGTGGCACCCCTTGCCTTTCTCTCATGCCCATGGACCCATCCAGTGCCATGCTCTCACAGGCGCTCCTGCTCTTACAGTGCATTATTCTGACTCTCGGCCAGTACGATATCTGTAAGTCGCTGGTCAGCACAGACGATGGACCAACATGGGAATATTACGCTTGCCAGCCCAAACCCATGTCCATGAAGGAGTACATGCAGATTAGAGTGGAGCCTCCCGACATCACATGTGGAAACCCACCGGAGAGGTTCTGCACTCTGGTGAGTTTGGACTGGATCACTTTTGGCTCTGCTGCCTTGTCAGTTACATCTGTTCCACTGGAACAGCTTGTGTTTCCATGCAAATATAGTTTGCAATCATGTTTATTTATGATAGTGTGAGTTTGATGGATTTTCAGTGGAACTTCGTAGCAAAGAAAGTCTTAGAAAGTCTAAAGAAAATGCAGCACATGTACATGCGTTTAACACAGTCTGATTATCATTACCGTGAAATTCAGAATGCGAGATGGCTTATCAAAATCTTTTAAAGGGACAGAAATGAATCCAAAAAGGATAATTTAATTTACTCACCTTTATGTAATACCAAACCTGTACAACTTTCTTTCTTCTGTGGAAATCGAAAGATTTCGGTTCCCATTCACTTCATTTGTATGTTAAAAAAATTTCTAAAAAAAAAATTTCTACTTCCTATGACTTTCTTTGTAAATATATATATATATATATATATATATATCACTATGAATTCCTTTCATTTGTTAAACACAGTTTTTAAGAATGCTAGTAACCAAACCGTTTTGGTTCCCATTCACTTCCATTATATTTTCTGACTGTATAACGGAAGAGAATGGGAACTCAAACTGTTTGGTTACCAACATTCTTCAAAATATCTTCTTTTGCATTTCACAGAAGAAAACATCTTACAGGAATGACATCAAGGTGAATAAATGATGACAAAATGTCATTTTTAGCTGTACTGTCCCTTTAAAAAGGCAAATAACCAGACATAAAAATAGTTAGGCTGTATTTATTTTTGGAAAGAGAGGATAAAAGACAGCAAAGAAATCTAATATTACAGTAAGATCTGACAGAGAAATGCTAAAAGTCTCTAAATAACCCTGATATGTCTACACACAGATTATGCAGTAATCTGCAACATGTGGCCATTAACAATGTGTTTGTTCAGAGAGTCAACAAAGCCCGAGTCGATGTGTAAATTTGCCCACGCAGCTGTTATTCAGTGTAGGTTCCTTCCGCGCACAAGACAGCAGCCACCGCAGGATTATCTGTGTAAATCAACTCAGGTTTAGCACCGAGCGTGAGGCTGCAAACAATCTGTGTCTTTCCAGGGCACATCTGGTGACCGATCGACACCATGTTCGGGTGACTTTGTGACATACTTGCAACTAGAGATTAGGGCAATCACAAACATGAAAATATTATCCTTTCTATACCATTGGGGTGAATTTTAGGCGCTCTATCAGGTTGGTGAGGTATGAGTGTAGCCAAAGTTAATCTCCATCAGAGATGCTTTGGGAATTCAGCCAAAAGCTTGATTGCACAATAATCGGATCGAGGATTTGTCCAGCTGGACTGACACTACGCATGAGGCCCGGAGACGGAGCACTGCCTCTGACAGGGTGCTAATTCACACATTTACACTGTGTGGATAAAAGACAGGATGCCGTGGAGGGGGGCGGACCAGACATTGCTCATTCAATGACATCATTCTCTCAGCATATACCGTGCGGCTCACACGCTGACAGCGGGTGGGTAGCTGGACTGTGAAGAGAGTCTGAATTCAGTCACCAAAATCATTTTTCAAGCAGCAAATGCACTAGAAAGACATAGTGATTCGAGAATGATGGATTTAGTTGTCAAGAGTAAAAAGTCGGAGAAACAGTTCATGGTTTTTAAATTCAGCGTGAAAGGACGGATACAGTTCTTTGAAGCTTGCAGTTCTTTGGCTGCAAAAAATGTCACGGATCACAAATAGTGGTTAACCAATATGGTTCGCTGCTGAGATATACCTGTCCCTCGACCTTTCGGAATAAGTCCACTGCCGAGGTTTTCTATGCAATTTAGGAATGGAATCTGAACATACACTTGCTTTGTGAGGAAAAACTGGGTATCATACACTAAACGACTGAAGGTCGTTTACACTACCAGACTTTCAAGTCCTTATAGGCATCTTTGCACAGCTAAGGCAAGGCTGCTCTGTGCTGGCTCAAAATTCAGTGTAAAGATGCAATGCCACATTAAAGTTCCCATTAAAATCAAAATTGAAGCCAGATTTACTAACAGCTTGCACTAGCTCACATGCAGTGAAGATTTAGC
Organism: Labeo catla; assembly: GCA_012976165.1. NCBI lineage: Eukaryota > Metazoa > Chordata > Actinopteri > Cypriniformes > Cyprinidae > Labeo > Labeo catla. Next base: position 30,444 of record VONZ01000671.1, on the reverse strand, counting down.
GTTGAAAAGGCGCCTGACCTTATTGAATATGCATTTGTAGGAGTTTCCTTTTCAGATGCAAAATTTAGGAGAGTATTAAAATGAATCACGCAACTTGATTTAACGTTTGCGCTTGTCAAATGACTTGTGTTTGTGCCATTATTTAACTCCCAAAAAAAGCATGTTTCAAAGCAGGCAGTAATTTGCGCTGCTCTTGGTAGATTGCACTGGTCATTATGGAAATGGTCTGGCTGTGTCTGTGTTCTTTAATGTGCGGATTGTCAGTAAGTCACAAATTTTTCCACTCCCATCAATGCTTTTATAAAATTCTAACGCTAATTTGGCCTGTTTAGTGAATCTGTCCCTTAGTACGAATATGTTAGCTTTAAGGTTATCTATAAGCTAGTGTGCTCCAAAAACAATGACAAAATTCACATTTAGAAGATATGAGCATTCAAAACTTACAGTTTCTAACTTCCACCAATATGGATCAGCGAATTTGATGACATCACCCTGCACTTCAGCTTCTCATCAAACTTTCTGTCCAATCAAATGCTCTCTAGAATCCATAGAGTCCCGCCCCCTGCACTATAAATAGACGCTGAAGCTGCGGCTTAAATCGGTCACTTGTTCACAGAATTGTATTTTCAGTACAGTGAATGGCACTACATAGGGTATAGGGAACGATTCAGACAGTGTGAATATGCTTGCCATTGGGGCAAATGAAGTGTTGTTTCACAGCACGCACACAGCTCCGGCCAACAGAAATGATAGCACGGAGCAGTTCATATGCGTGAGTCGGCGAAGACCACAAAACGTATCAGACCCATTTGAATTCTATACCGAATGGTATAATTTACAGCGATATGGATGAGACTGTGGCTGTTGTATGCAGCTTTACCGAGCTCAACAGCTTTGCCGCAAGCTGTGAAATAAACAAAACACTATTGGCTATTTGAAAAAAAAGGGGGCGGGGCTGCTTTATATGTCTCACCCTGTCTTCCTGTTTCAGTAGAAATTACGTCAACACATAGAATGACGCTGCGTATTTCAAAGCACTTCAGTGGACCTTTAAAGCCAGACTTAAAGTCCCCATGAAATCAAAGTTTAATTTTTTTAGCTTTTAGTATGAATATACCAATTTGGAGTAGACGTCACAGTTACGTCACTTGCAGCTGCGCGTGCTTAGTGGTTGAAGAAAAACACTGCTAACGAGTGGAGGTAAACGGGGTAAAATCAATGGAATAAAAGAAAAAACAATTTTTGTGCCTTTTGATGTCAAAATAGGAATGCAAATAATTTTTAATAGAATACTGTCATCAAAGACACCATTTGAAGCTAAATGCATACGTTTACACGTACATACTATGGATGAAAACTGCTATGATTACTCTACTTTTGAAGCATAAATTTGATGTAAACAATAGGTCTACATAATATTCACATATGCTGTTCATATGGGACGTATTGTATTAGCCCTACAGTTACAGCATGAAATATTATTTAAACCTATTACTATTAACATGTTTACATTTATTTTATCTCACAATTCTGACATTTTTTCTCACAAATGCAAGTTTATATCTCCTAATTTGGATTTTAGAACTCGATTTAACTCAAAAATAGTGAGTTTGTCAATTCTGAGGGAAAAAAGCCAGAAGTGTGGGATATAAACTCTTATTCTGAGCTGAGGGGAAAAGAGAGAATGACGTTGTTTTTCCTTATTAGAATTGTGAGACATAATCTTGGAATTACAAGAATAAAGTCAGAATTTTGAAATATAAAATCATATTTACCTTTTTTTTTTATTCTTTTATTCCATGGCTCCATTAAAATTGACATGTAAAAATGACATGCAATCAATATAATCTATATTCTTTTTAAATGTAACTATTTTGTACCGTATCCGTGTTATTCTCTAGCCATAAAGGCTATCTCTCCGGGGTTTTCTACAACCATGATGCACATGCATCCCAAATGTTTACAAACTTATAATTGGTCTATATCTTAGCCTTAAGTTTATCGATAAGCTGGTGTGTTTCAAAACAATGACAAAATCTGCATTTACAAAATATTAGCATTTAAAACTTACAGTCTCTCACTTCCACCAATATGGATCAATGATTTTGATGACATCACCCTGCACTTCAGCTTCTCATCAAACTTTCTGTCCAGTCAAATGCCCTCTAGAATCTGAAGTGTTCCACCCCCTACACTATAAACAGACGCTGAAGCTGCGCCTGAAATCAGTCACTTGTTCACAGAATTTGTATTGTCTGTATGGTGAATGGCACATAGTGGACTATATAGGGAATGATTCAGACAGTGTAAATATGTTTTCCACTGGGGCAAATGAAGTGTGGTTTCGTGCTGTTTCCTGCAAACCGATGTAGTGCGCACACAGTCTGCTCCGGTCCAGAGACACGATAGCATGGAGCGGATCGTATGCGGGAGTCGGCGCCGACCACAAAACGCATCGAACCCATTTGAATTCTTCACAGAATGGTATATTTTATAGTGATATGAATGAGATTGTTGCTGTTGTATGCTGTCAAATGCAGCTTTACCGAGCTCAACGGCTTTGGCCCAAGCTGTGAAATAAATGAAACGTTATTTAAAAAAGGAGACGGGATTGCTTGATATGTCCCAGCCTGTCTTCCTGTTTTAGATTAAATTTCGTCAACACATAGAATAACGCTGAGTGTTTCAAAGCACGTCAGTGGACCTTTAAAGCCAGACTTAATTATACCTGCTATGACCCATCCCAGTCCCTAATTTCAAAGCACACAGTTGTAATTTCTGTATAAATACATTTATGTCACATTTGAACAGCATTAAACAGACACTTAAATGCAATTCTGTGCCACATTTGCAGTGTAAATTTGCCATTTGTGTTCTAAAATCAGCTCAAAATATTCTATATCTGATTTTCGATGAAATCTGTCAGCTCAGACTGGCTCTGTTTTTTGGCAACTAAAGTGTCAGCTTGTCTAGACTGCAAGTCGGGGCAAAGCTCCATGCAAAAAATCATGCATTCCAGCCTTTAGCCATAGCAATTAAGATAACAAATTGCTAAAATTATTTTTTATTATTATTTTTTTTTTTACAAAATATTTACTCAAAATTCAGTACAATTAAAATCTAATTTATAAATCTAATTACCAGAAAATGTTTAACAATACCATAGTATAATCTCAAAACATTGAGAATACTTGTAGCTGACACAAATGATTCTTTACAATGAATCTTACAGTGCTGTAACTTTTGATCCAAAGTACAGCAAACAGTAAAATTTTGAAATATTTTTACTATTTAAAATAACTGTTTTCTATTTGAATATATTTTAAAATGTAATTTATTCCTGTGATTTCAAAGCTGAGTTTTTAGCATCTTTACTCCAGTCGCATGGTTCTTCAGAAATCATTCTAATATTCTGATTTGCTGCTCTAAAAACATTTAGTATTATTATGCTGAAAATATGAAAAATATGAAAATAGCTGAGTAGAATTTGTTCAGGCTTATCTGATGAATTGAAAGTTAAGAAGCACAGCATTTATCTAAAATAGAAATCTTTTGTAACATTATAAATGTCTTTATTATCACTTTTGATCAATTTAAAGCATCCTTGCTAAATAAAAGTATTAATTTCTATAATGACAGTAAAAATATTTCACAATATTACTGCTTTTGCTGTATTTTGAATCAAATAAATGCAGGCTTGGTGAGCAGAAGAGTCTCGTTTAAAAACATTAAAACTCTTTTGACTGGTAGTGTAATATAATACAATTTTGAAAATATATAATATAATATAATATAATATAATATAATATTACTCAAATCATTAGAATGATTTCTAAAGAATCTTGTGAGAGACTGGAGTGATGATGCTGAAAATTCAGCTTTACATCACAGGAAAAAAAAAAACATTTTAAGATATATTAAAATAGAAAACAGTTGTGAACTGAATTGTGAACTGTAAAAATATTTTATAATACTGTTTTTAAGAGAATCTTTGATCAAATAAATGCAGCATTGGTAAGCATCAGAGACTTCGACCCCAAACTTATAAATGGCAATTTATTCTGTTATAATCTGATGCAATTTTTTTTACTATTTTAAATCAACAGAAAATGTACAATATTCTCTGACACAGTTTCTTTTAAAAAAACATTGACTTTTTTGAAATAAACATTCAGAGCACACAGCTGCACCAGCTATTGGCTGTTAATTATTTACCAAAAATCGCATTTGGCCACAATTCCTGCAAGTTTCCTATTTTTATATATATATTGCACCACATGAAACTTTTCGTCCTCATCTGCTATTCATACAATAACCCGACACAAGGGCGTGTATTTCGTGCATACTGATTACGGAATATTTTTCCATGTCGACCTGAGACGGCTTACTGAGCAGAAGAAACTAGAGATGAGTTTTAGGAGAAGGGTGTAGTCATGTCCTTCCCTGTCAGCACTTTCTTCTCAGATCGATAAAAGCTGACTGTTCATCCACTGATCAGCCTGCTCTGCATTCAGATGTTGAGCGAACAGGAGGGAGGGAGGGAGGGATAAGGGGCCAGGCACTTTAAACTGAGGAGACCTTCTGGCATTCACAAGATCAAACTTGCTCGTTGTGAGAATAACTGCTTGTGCCTGCAGTCATACTGTGTTTTAAAGCAACAGTGTTAAAGAGAAGTGATCCAGGCTTGTTTACGGTTACAACTCCAGGGATTGAATGTAGCGTGAGACGTCCTTGACAGGAAGTGTCTCGCCTGTGACTCTCAGCGGTTGTAGGTGAATCATTTATTGCTACTATAATGCCTTCGAAGCAATGCAGGATACATGGAAAAATGATAGCACATAATATTATATTTAATAGCATGAAATTAAAAATACAAGACCTCAGGTAGGCCTAATATAAAAAGAAAAAAAAAATCTAGAATATTTATTTATTTCTCTTTTTTTATATAAGCCTACCTGACTTGTGTATTTTAGTTCATGCTATTATATAACACATCCATTATATATTATGTGCTATCATTTTCCATGTAGCCTATGTATAAAATGAAACAAACAAATATAAAAATAAGCAAAAATGGATAAACAATAATATAATATAATATTATATATAATATAATATTATAATATTATATTATATATGCATATTATTATATAACAGCATTAAGTGAAATATACAATATGTAAGGTATATATTTGATTTATATATTTGATTTGATATATTTGATTTGTTTTTTTTTAACCAAAAATTTATATTAAAGAAAATAATGAAAGAAAATATACAAGATAATTGTATATATATATATATATATAGTGTCATAGAATAAAATAGACGAGATGAAAAAATAAACATTGTATATAAAATTAAATATGTATTGCCTAATATTTCAAACACGCGAATGAGTTTTTTTTATAAAAAATAAATAAATAAAATAAAATAAAATAAAATAATAAAAAATAAATAAAAAAGTAAAGGCTTTTTGGTAACACTTTACAATAAGATTTACAACTATATAAATATATTTAAAAGATAATTATATTATATTATATTATAAATATATGGGCAGGCCTATATATATATTTATATAAATTTATACAAATAAATATTTATATATTTATATAACTGTATATAAATGCATATATAAATGCATAGAAATTTATATATATATATATACAAATATATCAAACGTGGAAACAAAAAAAAATTGTGAAGTTGAATGAGTTTTGCATTCTACAAAAAAATATAAATAAAAAATAAGTAAATATAATAAATATAAATAAAAACTTTACAACACTTTACAGTAAGGTTCTGTTTGTTAACATTAGTTAACTACATTTGTAAAAATGAAATAACAATGAAAAATACTTGTAAGCATGTATTAATCTCAGTTAATAAGAACTGGATAAATATCATATTTAAAAAATAATTATATTATATTCTAAAATGTATGGGCAGGCCTATATATATATATATATATATATATATTTATATAAATTTATACAAATAAATATTAATATATTTCTATAAATGTATATACATTTATATATAAATGCATATAAATTTATATATATACAAATATATCAAACATGCGGAAACAAAAATAACTTTGTGAAGTTGAATGAGTTTCGCATTCTACAAAAAAATAAAAAATTAAGACTTTTTGGTAACACTTTACAATAAGGTTCCATTTGTTAACATGAAATAACAATGAAAAATACTTGTAAGCACGTATTAATCTCAGTTAATATTAATTTCAACATTTACCGATGCATTATTAAAATCCAAAGTTATATCTGTTAATACGGGTTTATTTTAATTTAACAAGGCATACAAAGCATATATTTGATATAGTGAGTCTGCCACTCTGTTAAGCCTGTTGAACTGTGTTTACAATCCGTGTCCTTTTTTTCCTTCACATTGAAAGCGAGTTAATTGATCCACGTAAGCCCTCTAGATTTGGCAACTTCTCTTTCTTTGGAGAAGCTTTCCGGCTCATTAAAGATTTAGAGGAAATTTCAGTCACTCAGCGCCCACAGGAGATGCCGTTGCATTTTTACTCAGCGCCTTGCTTTTTTTCTTTCCTCTTCTTGCATGATGTTATATACCGCTGGAAGCTCTGGTTGTATGTAGCGCTAGCTAATGAGGGAGAGAGAGAGAGAGAGAGTATAAAGAATGGGGAGGGAGGAAGGATCTCAGCTTAGCTAAGCAGAAAGATGACCCATCACTGCATACAGTACACATCTGAACATAGACCGAGATTCAAAGCCTCCATTGTGTATCATCCCCACACGTACTGTTTGAATGAAACCGCTCTATTTAGTCGCAAAGCCATATGAGGAATAATCCTATTGGCCCGTTTTAGCAACACATTAACACCAGGACTATATATAGCAGGTAGAGTAACTGCACACACTCGCAACGCACCATGGGAAAACCGAAACATTTGGTCCAGATTTTTTCTCTAACCACGTCTGGAAAACATCACTCCTCCGGTTATGAAAAAACCTTAGTTTTTGCCTTTTCTTATGAATTTTACATGCGCATCCTCCCCCATTCTGTACTCCCAAAGGGGGTTGAGTTTGTCCCCATGTGTCCACATGCAATAATCCCCCCATCTGCTTGTTTTCATGCCGCCTCAGGTCTTGGGGATTCTTCAAATCGCCACGTCTTCATGTAGTCATTTGCATTCCTCATATTGCATTCTTTAGTTGTTTCAAAAACAGCATGCTCATTCTTGTATTGTTTTCACAATTAAGCCCTTTCCTTTTTGACTGCATCAACAAAACATCAACAACAGAGCTGTAATTACAAAGGATACCAAAGTCTGGTTCACTTGGTCGGTGTGAATGCAGATTTTCTGAAAGCGGCTTTGGTTGATGTAAACAGAAGTATGTTCTTAAAGCAAAAGCAAAACGTTATTGATCACGTATAATTCGCATCTTCGCACACGCTCAAGTCACACTTATAGACTGTAATTCATTCTCAAAGCTGCTTGTCTATGAATAAATTGCCTTCTGCCAGCAGCTCGCTTTCACTTGCAATGCGTCCCGCAGAAGACAGATGACAGAAGTGCCGTTCTGTGCGTGTAGTTTTGATGGTAAATCCACAGGGACAAATACTTCAAACACAGTCAAACTGGCATATACATTTCTGCGAAACTGAAAAAAAAAAACCCACCTATATATACGAATCACTGCAATTTGGACTTTTTTTCAGAACTGCGAGTTTATATTTCTTAATTGCAAGTCATCTGCTCGCAATTACAAGTTAACATTTTGCAATACTGACCTTTTTCCTCAGAATTGCATGTTATAAACTCTCAGTTGTGAGTTTACATATCATAATTCAGACTTTTTTCTCAGGATTGTAAGTAATAAACTCACAGTTGTGAGTTTACGTTTCATAATTTAGACTTTTTTCATAGATTTGTTAGTTATAATTTGAAAAATTCAGAAATGTGAGAAAAAAAGTCAGAAGTGTGAGATGATAACTCAAAATGGTGAGGAAAAAGTCAGAGTTGTGAGATAAAAAGTCGCAGTTACCTTTTTTTTTTTTTATTCTGCAGAAATAAGCTTCCATAATGTTAAATAATAAAGTGCTCTCTGCTCATTCTGTCTCTTATTTCCCCTCCATTTATCTCTACCAGTAGTAGAATTCATAGTATTATTATTATCTTATCAGTATTATTGTTAGGTTTTTTTTCCCTTTTCTTAAGCACCACCACCACCACTAAGTTCAATTAAAATGACAAATATGCATTCACACATGGTTACCAAGTTTTAACTCTAATTTCTAAAGTTCTATTATTAAATAATGATTGATTATCATAATATCATATTGTAATGCTTGACTTACTTAACATTACATTTACATTTATTCATTTAGCAGACGCTTTTATCCAAAGTGACTTACAAGTGGGGAATACATGAAGCGATTTGTCCTAAAGAGGCAAAACGACTTAGGAAGTTCTCATAATACCATATAGCAGGCATTGTTCAGATAAGTACAAGCTAGAAAGGGAAAGATATTTAAAAAGCTTTGCCATCTTACAAATATGCTTTTATTATATATATATATATACATATACATATATATATATATATATATATGTGTGACCCTGGACCACAAAACCAGTCATAAGGGTCAATTTTACAAAATTGAGATTAATACATCATCTGAAAGCTGAGTAAATAAGCTCTCCATTGATGTATGGTGTGTTATGATTAGGAAAATATTCGGCCGAGATACAACTATTGAAAATCTGGAATCTGAGGGTGCAAAAAAATCAACATATTGAGAAAATTGCCTTTAAAGTTGTCCAAATGAAGTTCATAACAATGCATATTACTAATCAAAAATTAAGTTTTGCTATATTTACAGTAGGAAATTTACAAAATATCTTCATAGAACATGATCTTTACTTAATTTCCTAATGATTTTTGGCATAAAATAAAAATCAATAATTTTGACCCATACAATGTATTTTTGGCTATTGCTACAGATATACCCCAGCGACTTAAGACTTGTTTTGTGGTCCAGGGTCACATATGAAGAGTTTGGTTCTAAAATGCCATAAATCCATTTTGATTAATTTGAATAAAAATGTGGCAAGATGAAAACCACTATTTTTGTTTCAAACTTTCACATAGCATCTTTAGGTTATAATAATATGAAAAATTCAAGTCCAGATTTAGATTTTTAAAGATTTATTATAAAACTATTATAAAAAATGCAATAAATCCATCAGGGCTCTATGCTTACTTTTCTTTAAAAAAAAATAATAATAATTAGGAGCACAGTCAAAATTTTACAAGCACCTTCTAATCAATAATCAAAAAGTCTGATCAAAAATTAGCCTTGCCATTACGAGGTGATATTTGACTCCTTAAAGTGAATTAAGAGGGAATTTTGTTTTTACCTTTGTAATGGCATTTTTCTAACTTTATTGAAAGTGTCATTTTTTATGTCAAATTTAAAACATATTTAGTTATAAAGTTATAAGTTTATAAGTTTTTTAAATTTCTAATTAAAACAACAGAATAAGAACAAGTAAAATAAGAATAAGTTACCAATTAAATGAAATCAGTATTAACAAAATTTATTTGTACTACAGAGGTTTCACAGAAGAACACAAAAGTGGCTTGTAGATGTATTTTCGTTTGTGTAATGAGGCTCAGAGATGGCATGAGTGCAGTACAGGGGGTCGAAACACATGCCGAAGCCGAGATCTACTCCGGTTGCCACGTTGACACGCCGTAGACTTGTGCAGTGTGTGGTAAGAGACTTATTCATCATACAGTGTAGATAGCTTCACTTATAACGCGAGTGTTTTTTAAAATGCATAAACCTGCACTAGAATAGGCTAGGCTAATCAATGATGATGTTTTTTGATAATGTTAGGCTGCTTTTAGCCTTATGCTGGAGCTGGTTTCAGGCAATGAAACTAAGCATGTAAAATAATTAAATAAATTAGCACGATAATATTATGTATCGGCGATCTCGCAGGCTAAAGATAGGACTCAACACCACTGTAGCGTATTATTTACTCACCCTCCATGCATCCTAGGTGTATATGACTAGCTTCTTTCAAACGAATGCAATTGGAGTCTAATAAAGTCTAATAAAGTGCATCCATCCATAATAAAAAGTGCCTCACATGGCTCCCGGGAGTCTCCTGTAGCGTTTTTTATAAGAAAAATATCCATATTTAAAACGTAAGATTCACTATTAATCTAGCTTGCACTAACTGCTTTGACAAGGGGCGTGGCAGTACTGAAACACCGTCTAAGCTGTTCGCCAATCCAACGCACTGGGACAGCTAACCAATCGTTTCCTTTTTTCGGAAGGCTGGCCTTCATTAAACCCGGAACTAGGGATGTGACGAGATCTCGTGACGATATCCTGGCAAAACAATTTTGCAGTGTTTACATTAGAGCTGCACGATTAATCCTTAAAATATCTTGATCTCGATTCAAACACCCACGCGATCTTATTACTGAATGACAACAATTTAGCTATGTCTATTTGGACTGTTTCACATCGCCAGTATCAGTGTAGCTTAAGAAGCACGATTTGTCGCTGTCCATGTTAATGAATCAGAGGGTCGGGGTAAATGTGAACGCAGAAAGAGCAACACAAACAGTCTTTTTAACCATATTATAATCATTATTTCTGTGTTACAGACATTTAAATAACAGAAGTACTGGGATAAAAGTTTATCCACAAGTTTCCTACGCCCCATGAGGCCTTGCGTCAAAAGTGGGAGCGTCTTCCGGTTCAATGTAAACAAGTGGGACGTGACACTCATTAATTCAACAGTTGACAGGAGTGACAGGCAAATGAAGCCTCGTGAAGCACCGAGACTTTCCTCTGAGTGTTTTTTGGAAAAGATTCAAAACTTAGAGAGTGTCTAAAACAGCGCGATCTGGTGGTTGTAAAAAATAAAGCAGCCAAAAGACTAAAGCTCCGTCAGAAGACGCATTCACCACAATTTCCATAGATCGGTCCATGTTATATGCACAAATAAAAGTCTAACAGTGTGTGTGTGTGTGTGTGTTTGTTTGTTGAATTTCTGACTCTGATGAATTAATTTACTCATTGAATAGTGCCATTAAATGCCAGGACGAATATCAATATGATGTAATATAAGAATAATGTACACATATATTAATTGCATATGGCATATATTTAATTTTCCTAAAAAAATGTGTATTCTTTGTATTACTTTTATGACTGGGTATTTAAAAATGTAATTATTAAATAGGTCCTAATGAAAATGTACTCGCAAAGTAAGATCTGGGGGTTAAACTTTACGACATGAGTGAATCGCGCACATGACTGAACAGAAAGTGAGGCTTTTACGGAAGAGATTTCTACATTAGCAAGCCTCGAATCGAGGCTTCATCTGGCATGACCTTAAACACAAGCTCTGAAGTCTCGGTTCAAATGTCATTTCACTAGTTGACAGTCATTCAAGATTTAGCGATCCAAATTTGATAATAACACAAATTCGAAAAGCATATGTTGTCCATAAGAACGTAATGGCATCTCTCATAAAGGTGTGCATCTTTACAAAGTAAGCAATGGTCTAAAAAACACTTATTAGCACACAAAATACCATTGGTATACTACGTCCGCCACCTTACCGGAAGTTGTACCCACGTTCTTTTTTACAGTAGCGCCCCCCGGAAACTTGTGGATAGTTTGGGTATAAACACGTACTGTCTACAGTAGCGATCAAAACGAAAGTACCTTAAAGCTTGTATGTATAGTAACGCTTATCCTCTTCCGCCAGGAGTTGGCGATAACTGCCCGTTTGAAAAAAGTATGTCATTGAATCATTCATTCAGGTGATTTCAATAGTCAAACAAGTGAGACACTGACTCCATTGAATGTTTTTTTTTTTTTTTTTTAAAAATGAATATACGTTTTTAAAAGACTTAAGCAATGAAAAGTTTGTCAGAACCACTGGTAAATTACGTTATTTTGTTTCGTTTTCTAATCTTTTTTCTCCAGAATCGTGAGAGAATCATGGTCTCCAATTTATTAAAAACAACTGGGATTCTCAATTTATCCAGAATCGTGAAGCTCTTGTTTAAATGTTGTTTTTTTACTATAATTCATTAAAATGGAAGTTTAATTTTATAAAGTTCAAAATGCACCTACATTTTTTTTTTGCATTTTGTCTTTTTCAGTTGAATAAAAGACTATTTTCCCTATATATTTAATCATTGAGGATTTCATAAGAAAAGTTTAAAAATCTTGTCTCGTCTTGTTCTCGTGAACCCAGTCTCGTGTCTCGTCTCGTCTCGTTGAATAAGTGTCTCGTCACACCCCTACCCGGAACTAATCAAGCCTTTAGTGCCAGGCTGGGAGAAAGGTATTGTAATAATGTAAATTATGTGAAAAATAATGCGTTTTTCGAACCACCAAGCATGAGAGCATGTTCTAGTACACCCCCAAAACAAAATGAAGACTTTGAAAAAGAGCATAATAGGACCCCTTTAAGATAAGCATGGAGTTGGGGTACTGTCTGAACCCAGATGTGTAGTAGAAGAAAAAAAACATCTGTTTCCCTCCCTTTATGATGTAGTGTATTATTGGTCAATCATTACACCACCTCTCTTTTACAATGTATTAAAAAGTGATGTTTGGACAATGAAATTGTGGACAGAGACCCATCTCCAAGTTCATGACTCTTCCCATGGCCCCTTCATGCCTGAGTAAAATGGGGATTGAGAAAATTCTGGCAGCGCTGAAAGATAAAATGTTCGAAATTTCTAACACACAGAAATCAAACTCTCATTCAGTGATCAAACCAAGCATAAAAACAGTCTGAAAACACATCTGAAATGCTTTTGAAAGGCACTCCAAATCCATTAAACTTCAGAAACATTGCTAAGTTGACTAAATAGGCTAAAAATGGTTTGATAATATATTTGCATATTAAAGCCCCGTTCTGGCACTCTCTGGGACAGTTGAAACTCTTGTGCAAGTCACTTTCTGGCTGATATAATTAGGCGACTGTATCCCTCTGAAGCTGTTCGGCACCAGCTGTTATATGACTGGATGTCCAGAGGGAGCTGCCTTCATTGTAATTAACTCACGCCGCAGAAAAAAAAGAGGGCCACCTCTCCAGGTACGAGACTAGTGGTCAGTCCGGTCTGCACGTGCTCTACACAGCTTGTTAGCAGTGGTCAGAACATTTCATACTACCACAAACACTGGAACATTTTCTATTCGAGCCCCATTTTTGTGAACAAAATCTCCTGATTCATCTTGTTTATTTTAAGAACGCACATCCGTCTTTCTTTCTCGGTCAGCCCCTATAAACAGATCCTCTGTGCAATGTGGATTCTCCTGGGCAGGGTTGAAGCTTACTGTATATTAAACGTGCAATGCAGTCGGACTTGTGCAGACAGGTCAGGATTTCCCATTGAAAGGTGTGTGATGCTAATGAAAAGGTCACATTCAGCTAAAGTCAAAAGGGTAATATTTAGGATTTTGTGACAATTTTAGCATCTGCATTAGCAACATTCAGGCTAAATAGTTTGCTGTGGTACCTTAGCTGACATGTGATCGGTGAAGTCAGATTATCCACTGGGAAAGATCCAAGTAGTGACACAGGGATCACAGGGTCCTGGAAAAACTTCTCTGCTGTTCCAGGATGCTGCTGTTTGTGCTTTGTAGTCTGTCTTCAAAAAACACAGCACATTACAGTTTGTTTATTGGTTTTGAGAAGATAGAAGATAGAAGTCAAATATTTAAACATTTAAATTAAACGTTAAATCATTAAATATTAGTTTAGCGATTAATTAAAAACAGAATGTTAGTAAAGTTCATAGCAGCTAATGTACAAATACATAAATAGTAATGTTTTAATATCAAAAGTAATTCAGCCATCACAAACACTGCTGACATCAGAAGTTATTTAAATAAATGGTTAAATAATTGAATATATAATAATTAAAGTTTAGTAAAGTTAATAGCAAAACATGTCCACATGTAATATTTATGAATAGTAACATTTTAATGTTGAAAGTAATTTGGACATCAGACAATTCAGACTTTTTTCTGCTTTGATATCAGAAGTTATTTAAATATTTAAATTAAATATTTATAATATATTATTATTATTATATAATATATATTTATAATAAGTATGTTAAATATTTATCAAACACTTTGATATCGGAAGTTAGTTAAATAAGTATTATTTAATTTAATAATGAATGTCTAAATATTAGTACATTGCACAGCAATCTATGAACTTTTATATTTATTAATACAAATATTTTAATGCCAAAAGTAATTCAGCCATTACAAACAACAATGAATAATAATAATAATAATAATAATAATAATAATAAATAATAGAAGTTAGTAAAAATAAATAAACACATATTATGTAACTGAATAATTAATAATTAAATTTGTAAATTTCACAACAATCTGTTTACTAAATTATTTTCAAATATATTAATAAATGTTTTAATATCAAAAGTAATTCAGACATCACACAGCTTTGATATCAGAAGTTATTTAAATATTTAAATTAAATATTTATAATAAATATATTATATAATATATATTTATAGTACATATTTTAAATATTTATCAAACACTGTGATATCAGAAGTTATTAAAATAAGTATTATTATATATGTATATGTATATATATATATATATATATATACACACACACACACACACACATATACATATATATATATATATATATATTCATACAAATATTTTAATAAATATATAAATATTATGTAACCAAATAATTAATAATTAATAATTAAATCAGTCAAATTCACAACAATCTATATTTACTAATTTATATTTAAATATATTAATAAATGTTTCAATATCAAAAGTAATTCAGCCATCACAAACAGATATCAGAAGTTAGTTAAATAAATATTATTTAACTGAATAAACTGAATAATTAAATATGAGTACAATTCATAGTAATTTACATATGATATTTATGAATAGTAATATTTTAATAGCAAAAGTAATTCAGACATAACAACAGCTTTGAAATCTGAGGTTATTTAAATATTTAAATTAAATATTCATAAGTATATTATATATAACATATGTATATTATTATTATATAATATATATAATATATATATCAAACACTTTGATATCAGAAGTTATTTAAATCATTCTTATTTAATTTAATAATTATTATTTAAATATTAGTACATATAGCATAGCAATACATAAACATATATTTATTAATATTAATATATTAATACAAATTAATACATATTAATACAAATATTTGAATGTCAAAGTAAGTGTACAACAATACAAACAGCTTTATTAATAGAAGTTATTAAAACGAATAAATATTACATAACCGAATAATTAATAATTAAATTAGTAAAACTCACAACAATCTGTTTACTGAATTATTTAAAAATATTAAGAAATATATTTTAGCCATCACAAACAGTTTTGATACCAGACGTTATTCAAATAAATAATTATTATTTAACTGAATAGTTTTTATTATTTCATTTATAAATAAATATCAGTCTAATTCACAGCCATCCATTTATATGTATATTTATTAGCAAAACTTTTTTAATATCAAAATGTTCAGCTATTACAAACATTTTTGATATGAGAAGTCATTTAAATTAAATACTAATGTAGTAAAAAATGCAAAACAAAAATAGAAATGTGGTATTCGTGAAGTGAATATACATTGAATTGCTCATAAAAGTTGCTTTAATGAATCTAGATTAAGCAGTTTTTAACTTGGACCCCTGAATCCATTCATACGTATTCACAATGTGTTTTTTCTTAATAAATTGCGTAATTGTTCTGATCTGATCACAATTAGTCATGGTCTCAAGTTCTGCTGTGAATTCTCCAGTGACATTAGCCAACACATCCACACATGTCTACCGGAGGAGGCCAAAGCATCGTATTGTCTGTTTACTGACACGGGTTCCTGCTGCTAAGCAGTGGGCGAACATTTCTCTTTAGACGTGACGCCATTCCTGCGAGGATAGGTGGAGGTTTAGTGTAAGAACCACCTGCCGCAGCAGTTGGACTGGATTTGTATGATACGGAGAAAGACGGCAGGATTGAGTCAGAGGGCTGAGTTAGGCTAAGGTGCTTCCTGGTTATGGATCAAAGTGCTAAGGTACTCCAGATGGTTGGAACAGGTAGCCCGAATTATTTCTTAATGAAAGCTAATGGTCCATGAAGACACTTGGCCCGAGAAACGTCTAAGTGTGCCGGCTATAAAACAATAACTATCCCTGGACATCGATCTGTCAGTTTTAGAGGCTGCAGTGTGTGCTGAGACTTTTAACTCCTCAAATGTTTGTTGTGTGAGGGCTGTTGCTTACTTACAGGGGAATTAAGGGTTCAAGGGTGACCAGATGGCAATCTGTAGGCTAATCCGTACACCTGGTGTGTCACTAGGGCAAAGGTTCAAACCCTGAAATCACAGTAGCCACGGGAACTTTGGAATGGGGTTATCCAAACAGAAAGACATAAAACAACACGAGATATCCCTTTTAATGCGTATTTTTATAAATAAATACATATTTTTTACATTTATTTTGTCAAATTTATATACACTATGATTCGGTCAGTAAGTTTTTTTTTTAAATGCTTTTGAAAAAAGTGTCTTATACTCACCCAGACTGCATTTATTTGATCCAAAATTTTAGTATGAATAGCTATAAAAACCTGTTTTTAAAAATTGATGAGATATGATTTTTAATATGTTTATTTTTTATATATTGCATTTAAAATTAACATATTTTCTATATTTTTAAAAAACATATTTTCTCTGTTTATAGATGTTTCTGTTTGGTCAGTAAGGTTTTTTATGTTTTGTAATGAGCCTGTTATGCTCACCAAAGGTACGCTTATTTTATCAAAAATATTACAATTTAAAATATCTATTTTCTATTATATTTAAAAGATGTAATTTATTCCTGTGATGGCAAAGTTGATGTCACATGATCCATAAGAAATCATTATAATATGCTGATTTAAAACATTTTTTTACTATTATCAGTGTTGAAAACAGGTGTGCTGCTACATATATGATATTAATATCAAAAGTAATTCAAATACCACAAACAGCTTTGATATCAGAAGTTATTAGTATTAATTATTTATTATAAATTTAACAAGGAATGTTTTAATATTAGTACATTGCATAGCTATATATATATATATATATATATATATATATATAATATTTTTGATATTATTTATTATTAAAGCCATTACAAACAGCTTTAATAATAGAAGTTATTAAAATAAGCAAATATTATATAACCGAATAATTAAGAATTAAATTAGTAAAACTCACATATATAAAATATTTATAAAACACTTTGATAGCAGTAGTTATTTAAAAAATTATGATTTAATTTAATAATTAACGTTTTAATATTAATACATTGCAAAGCAATCGATTAACATTTGTATTTATTAATACAAATATTTGAATGTCAAAAGTAATACAGCCATTACAAACAGCTTTAATAATAGAAGTTATTCAAATAAATAAATATTATATAACCGAGTAATTAAAAATTTAATTAGTAAAACTCACATATATAAAATATTTATGAAACACTTTGATAGCAGTAGTTATTTAAATAACTATTATTTTATTTAATAATTAATGTTTTAATATTAGTACATTGCATATACAAATATTTTAATGCCAAAAGTACACTGCCCTCCAAAAGTTTGGAAACACGCCTG
Source organism: Labeo catla (assembly GCA_012976165.1). NCBI lineage: Eukaryota > Metazoa > Chordata > Actinopteri > Cypriniformes > Cyprinidae > Labeo > Labeo catla. Next base: position 12,687 of record VONZ01000671.1, on the reverse strand, counting down.
GCAAAGTGTGGTTTTGGACGATATTAGCATAAATCCTTCCATTTTTTGGTGCAAATACATTAAAGTAACTTGACATTATCACTGAAGACCAGCAACAATCATTTTCATTTTGATTACATAATAATGGCAATATATACATGTCAAAGCCAGACATGCCCCTTTGCCAGCTGTGATGCCTGGTTACTGGTTTAAACTTGGCCCAGATTTTTAAAAGATTTTTGGGTCAGCACACCTTAATAGCTTCAACAACTGATTGCCAATTAAGTTTAGAATACAATGAATTTAGGCCCAGATTATGCAGAGCTGTAATAGCTGCTAATGGTGGATAGTTTTTTCTATGTATAAACTGTTTATGTAATGAAATATGTTTTCGTATTTTGTGTTGTCCTTTATCAGTGCAAAATTATCACAAATTAAAAAGGATTCATGCCAATATTGTCCAAAACCCCACTTTTCTAGGGCGTTTCCAAAAAAGCATCTGCTAAATGACTAAATGTAAATGCAACAAATCCTATATATTTTAATATTTAATATATGTTTCTTTTTTTATTATTACTTAGTTATCCTTAATTTTGTACCACTCTTTGTTTGACCTTTTATCTTCCTTTTGTTTGTAGGAAAACCCATACCTGTGTAGTGACGAATGCGATGCCTCCACCAAAGAACTCGCCCATCCTCCAGAGCTGATGCAAGATCGCGAACGAACCGGACTCATCACGTACTGGCAGACTGTAACATGGAGTCGTTACCCTGAGCCTCTTCTCGTCAACATATCCTTATCCTGGAACAAAAGCCTGGAGTTAACAGATGACATCCAGATAACCTTTGAGTACGGGCGGCCCACAATAATGGTGCTGGACAAGTCCCTGAATTACGGACGAACCTGGCAGCCTTACCAGTACTATGCTGACGACTGCATGGATGCCTTCGGGATGTTGCCAAAGAGGGTGCAGGATCTGTCGGCCACGAATGTGACAAGAGTCATATGTACAGAGCAATACTCTCGCTGGGTCGGGTCAAAGAATGAGAAGAATGTGCGGTTCGAGGTCCGGGAACGCTTCGCCATATTTGCTGGGACGAAATTACAAAACATGGACAACTTATACACACGCATGGAGAGTATGAAAGGCCTCCGAGACTTTTTCACCTTCACAAACCTGCGGCTTCGGCTGCTGAGACCAGCGCTCGGAGGAACGTACGTACAAAGAGACAACCTGCTCAAGTACTTCTACGCCATCTCCAATATCGACATACCAGCAAGGTAATGATGCACAACACTGTGTTCGTGTTACTTATGGATAGTTTTTGCTTGTTTAAAGCGTTAGTTCACCCAATAATGAAAATTGTGTCATTAATTATTCACCCTCATGCCAATTCAAACCCGGAAGACATTCGTTCATTTTTGATGAAATCGCTGCATAGACAGCAAGGGTCCTACCATGGTCAAGCCACAGAAACGTAATAAGGACATCCTTAACATGGTCCATGTGACATGGTTCAACTGTAATTTTATGCTACGAGAATTTTTTGTGCACAAAAAATGTATAATAAAAAATAATTACTAATAAAAATTATTAATAATAAAAATAATTACTTTATTCAACTATTCTTCTCCCACGAGTTACCGTCTTTCTCCATTGTGGAGATTACCATGAAAGAAAAAACAAAGATGAATGAATGTCTTATAGGTTTGGAACAGAATTTTCATTTTTGGGTGAAACTATCCATTTAAACTCTCATTTTCAATTGGGGTCTTTCACTGTGATGCCATAAAAGAACCATTTTTGGTTCCCAAAAGAACCTTTCAGTGAACAGTTCTTAAAAGAACATTTTTTTCTTAGTGTGAAGAACATTCAAAAAATCCAAACATTCTAAAATGTCTGAACATTCTAAAAAAAAGAACCTTTGGAGTAATGGAAAGGTTTCATGGATGTTCTTCATGAAACCATTGATGCCAGTAAAGAGCCTTTATTTTTAAGAGTGAGAGAAAGAGTAGAGATATTACAGGAAATTATGGGAGAAGAGAACAGTATCAGAACACAGGAGCAAATAATTATATTTCAGAAATTTGATATAAGAACACACATCTTAACCAGTAGACCAGGCCTACAAAGTTCTGCTCTTCTAAACTGAAATCACTGGATGTGCAGAATGAACCCAATCTTCCAGGGTGGTCGTTTCACATAACCTTATGAAATATGAATGCACCAAACCTTCATCTTTGTGGGACTGATGAATTTGGGTCTCATGAAGATACTTTGGAGTTGCAAAGCCTTGAAGATCTTCCATGCTGACTTGGCATTGAGACTTGGCAATGCTTTAGGTTTCATCAGCTATCATTTTTTTAACTGTTTTGATAAATATTGCATGCATGCATACATATCTTAAAGGGACAGTTCAACCATAAATAAAAATTCTATCATTAATTACTCACCCTCATGTCGTTCCAAACCAGTAAGACCTTTTAATTTAATTTTCAGAACACAAATTAAGATATTTTTGATGAAATTCTAGAGCTTTCTGACCCTGCATAAACAGCAACACAAACACCACATTCAAGGCCTAGAAAGGTAGTAAAGGCATCATTAAAATCCATGTGACATCAGTGGTTCAACGGTAATTTTATAAAGCTACGAGAATACTTTTTGAGCAAAGAAAACAAAAACAACTTTATTCACTCTTTATTCATTTCTTCCTCATGATCACAAGAGTACCACGAGTTGAGCACTAATGCAGGAGGCTTCTGTCAAGTTATGTGGCTGCTATACATATTTCTGCACTGTGGACAAACAGAACAGATCTCTTAAAGAGCAAGTCATATGTTTTTTTAAAGTGTCCTAATATTGTGCTGGAGTCCCCTACAGCAGGTTTAAATGCATCTCAGAAAACATTTTAATTTTCTCAGAATATACATATTTATACATAAAGTAATTTGTCAATGATTTCGAAACGGTTCGTTCAAGGAGTTCTGAGTGAAATGTCTGTAAACCCCTGCCTTACATAAGCCTACGCTGCTCCGATTGGTCAGATGGCCAAGCCTGTTGTGACTAGACAGAGAGGAGTACTTGAGCAAGTTAGCAAGTGCTACCATCTGTGTTACAAAGTCTGCGGTTGTTTTTGATGTCTGCGACCCCAGTAACGTCATATTTAGCCCCTGGAATGCAAATTTACCAGGGGAACTCCAACAAAAAGCATGTATTTTACACCCCGGAATGCGATTTTTAACGGGGGACCCCCCTCGTGTCCACAATTGGGCTTGTTTTGAATAGCAATTGAGCAGGTTTGTTGAGAAAACCTGGCAACCCTACAGCTTTACATAAAAGAATAATATAGTGCTAAAATCTGTTTTTAAAATAATGACATAAAAACATTTTGTGTAAAGGAGAAGTTCACTTCCAGAACAAAAATGTACAGATAATTTACTCACCCCCTTGTCATCGAAAATATTTGTGTCTTTCTTTCTTCAGCTGATAAGAAATTATGTTTCCTAAGGAAAAAATTTCAGGATTGTTTTCCATATAGTGGACTTCTATGGTGCCCCCAAGCTTGAACTTCAAAAATGCAGTTTAAATGCAGCTTTAAATGGCTCTAAATGATCCCAGCCGAGGAAGAAGGGTCTTATCTAGCAAAACGATTGGTCATTTTTGAAACAAACTGACAATTTATATACTTTTTAACCTCAAACACTCATCTTGTCTAAGTCTGCATGAACTCTCTTTTTTCCGGTTCAGTACGGTCAATACAGTTAGGGTATTTCGAAAAACTCCCATCTTGCTTTCTTCCCCATTTTCAAAATCGTCCTACATCGCTGCAGAAATACTGACCCAGTGTTTACAAAGTGAACATGCAAAGAAGATCAAACGCCCTTTACAAAAAAAAAAGGTACAACAGTGATGTAGGACGATTTTGATGTTGAAGAAGAAAACGAGACGGGAGTTTTTTAACATACTCTAACTGTATTGACCCGGATTACACGGACAACGCATGCGCATCACAAAGACGAGACAAGACGAGCATTTGAGGTTAAAAAGTATATAAATTGTCAATTTGTTTTTAAAAATGACCGATCGCTTCGTTAGATAAGCCTCTTCTACCTTGGCTGGGATCATTTAGAGCCATTTGAAGCTGATTTAAACTGCATTTTGGAAGTTTAAACTGCAAATATGCTAATGTGTTACAGAGTGATGTCGATCGGTTACAAGCAAAGGATTTGAAAATATGACGACTCGTTAAGGCAATTCTGAATCAACTTTTTTTGAGAGGCAATATCTTAATGTATAATGCAACTTTGGAGACTGTTCACATTGAAGAGTAGCTAACATTGCAAACTACAAAAAAAAGATATTCCTCAAAAACCCACATGACCTGCTCTTTAAATGTAATGATTATTGGCCAAATAGTGGGAGGGCGATATAGTTTTTTCCATGCACCATCAGAAAACTTCAAAGTTCAGCCTATGCTGATCTATCTTGATAAATGCCCATAGAGAAGCATCTTGGCACATTTCAAACTAGTTGTTCTATACGTTCAAGTGATCAGTTGGCACACACGGCTATGATAAAAACATCTAACAGTGAAGGGGGATCAATGCACGGCCCAAACCTCCGGTAATGCAAACCCTCAATCAATACTTATTCTGGTATGTCAGAGAGGAAATTGTTTTAACGGCGACAGGGAACGGGACGGGTTAAGTAGACAAATGGACAAGCAGAAAGCGGCCTATCAAGAGTGCTGACTGATGTTCCAGTGTTTCACAATGAGAGCGGCGCTGGAGTGGAAATGTTAAGCTAATACCCAGCGGAAATACGTCCTGGGATATTTTATGCAGTCCACAATATTGGGATGCGTTTCAGCAGCATTTGAATAATAAAAATGGCACGGCCTCCCCCATGGCCTGCCTCTGCAAGTACTCGTCTAAATGGAGTCTGCGGGGTCGGTGGGTGTTGGGCACGATAATCAGATCAGACTCTACGACCGGTGACGCTTCCTGCATCGCGGCCCATTTCCTCCGTCATCAAGCATGCGCTAATAATCAGTGCTAATGGCCTATAATAACATGGGCCAAGAATCCTTAATTGAGGAAGATGAAGTGTTGCTTGTTTAAAGTAATTAAGGTACGCTGTTAATTTCCCTATTTATCTCTTTATTTTGTGGCTTGTTTGCCAGGAGATGTTATGTGCGCTCAGATAATGATGTTTGCCTTTTCATCCAAAGTGCCAGCAATACTACTAACTCATATTCCTGCAGAACGCATCTAAAAATAGCCTGACTGAACAATGAAAACATATTCCTTAGTTGTTTTTTCGTGCTGTTTTGATGACATTTGTGAAAAATCTTCTTGATCAGCCCTAAAAAGCAATGTTTAGGAGGCATCGTGCCATACAGCACGCCACACGTCGGTGAACATAATGAGACGCTATCATTCTCCCTGTGAAGAATCAGATTTTTATATGTGAAAAGATAAGACTTGCGTTTTATCCTCACCTTCTCCTCCCTGCTCCGGTTTGCTGCAATCTGACGTGAGATACAAGACAGTTCACAAATAGGCGTCCCAGTAGATGGACCGGATTTGGAAACGGCAGGAGAGCGGGAGGGTGGGCTTGTGTTCCATCAGACAAATATCCCAAAGACATTGCTTGAACCTTAATTAAACCTGGGAAGGGAGGAAATAAATAAATAAGCACAATTCCCAGGGTTCATGTTAATTTATGCAAAGACTGGTGTTCGCATCGGATCGGATGCATCTCCTGTTCCCATTCCTCCTGAATCCTCACATGAAACCCTTCTGAACATCCAGATACTGCAGCCTCCATATTGCATATCAAAGAAGCCAGGAATGGCTGCTGAATTTAGCAGAAGGGATTTTGGAGAAATATCGCTGTTTTATTAATATACAGAGAACCTGATAGGCCATTACTAAAGATCAAGGTCGAACGGAAATAAAACGGGATCAGAACGCACATCTCAGAGATGTCCTTGGGCCTACGTTGGCAAAGAGACAGAGGCTACGGAGGGAAGGTGAGATGCAGGAAGCTCCAGAGGTGCCACGAGGACAACATCAGGATCATTCCGTCTTTATCACACGTGTGTGGGCACAAACTCTATCATGAAAGGACCGCCGTGAAGAGGTGTTTTGTAGAGAATCGAGATTGATTCACACCCACACTTGGATTGTGCTGTTGTGCACTTGTATTAAATGTAAGTGCTTGTGATTTCAATCATTTAATCACCAGACCTGAAAAAAACAGCAAGACATAGTGGGATATATGCATAGAAAAAGTTAAAAGGAACATACCAGTCAAAAGTTTGAACACACCTACTCGCTCTGTATTATTACCAGTGCTGGGGAAGCTACTTTGACACTTCAGCTTTCCAACCTACTAACAAAAAGTAGCATTTAACGTAGCAATACTTACAAATACACACTGTATACACATATACATGCATGGCAAATATAAAATAATACACATTATATATGATGCATGCAGTCATATAATGGCTCAAAAATAAAAAGGATCTCTTTAATTTACATAAAATATCTCTCAAATGTTGTTTTTTGAACCTGTTTATTTACATAAATCAGTTCACTAAAATGAATTGTTAAGTGAACAAATAGATTGGCGTTTGATTAAAGTTTGTCATTAAATGGATTATCTTTTGAGCTTTCTATTCATCAAAGAATACTGAAAAAAATATATCAGTTTTCACAAAAATATTACTCAGCACAACAGTAAAATCTATAATGGAAAAAATGAAATGCAGAAAAATGCAAATAAATAAATAAAGTGAAATTTGTTTTTTTTATAGGGCTCTATGAAATCTTATTTTAGCCCATATTCTATTTTTTTTTTAATTTAATTACATATTTTTTTCCAAATTCAGTTTTTTTTTTCATTTGAATTTTTCTCAAATCCATTTTTTTTTTTTTTAATTTTTCTAGTCTCTATTTTAATGGTTAAATTAAAAAATATTAATCAAACAGCATGTCTAATTACTTGAAATCATGAAACTTACAGTTTAACAACAATTTATTAATATTACATTTTTAAGGCCTTATGAAATACGTTTTATTTTTTTCTCAATTTCAATTGAGCAAATTCTGTTTTCCATTAATTTTCTAGATTCCACTGAATGGTTTAATTCCATTTTAATAATCAGAAAAAAAGCATCTCTAATTAATTGATTTCATTATTTATGGTTTATTTATTAATTTATTTTATGTATTTCTTGGTGAGTAATGTACATCTGTCACAATTTCTTCAAGTTAAACCAAACTTTTATTTTGATGGGTTGCTGTGAAGACTTTTAAGTTTCTGTTTGTATATGACATGATGATAGTTTTTCTCAAAAGAAACGATAAAATGCTCATGAAGTGACTTTTAGAGCAGTTCTAGAGATTATATTTATATGTTCACATACTCATATATTGAGGTGACAAAGGCTGAAAACACTGTGAGCTTCATGTGTGCTCCAGTATGTGTGTAGTAAACAAACCTGTGTGAAACTCAGCACTGACACTTTAGGGTTGATATGCAACGTTCATCTGTGTTGATATTTAGTAGTCACGGGTTCTATGGCAGGGGTCTGATGGGTAAAGTAAAGCAGCAGTCAGCTTTGGCCTCATAATCATGAACAGACGGATTCGCTAGATGTGTCTGAGATCTGGGCAGGACCATTTATTCAGTCTGACCCTCATTCACCTCCTTCATCGGTCCCATTAGGAAAATGTCAGTCTGTCAGAAAGGTGTCCTCTGGAGGAAGTGTAATCTCTGGACATCAGATGGCGTCTCTTGATTCTCTATGTAATTTCTGTGCTCTTTGAGAGGCACCTGAGCCCTGAATCTAAGGTGTAAGACTGGCAGAAAGAGTGTGAGAGACATTGGCAGGCTTGTCAAAAGAGAACTTGGGCAATTTGGAGCAGGACAGTTTGGGACAGATCACACGACACCAGTCAGGTGCTGTCAGACCCATCTGTCTTTTCTCTGAAACATTTGTTTCACTGAGGTTCTGAGGTTAAAATGTACTGTGAGATGATACAAAAATAGTGAACGACACTGAAATACCTTCTGACCCTGCTGGATTGCCATACTAGTCCAGTGCAGCTGGTTAGTGCTGGTTAGGCATTGACACTAGTATACACTTACAAAAAAGTACAATGGGAGTCTTGGAAGTACCTTGAAGTAAAGACCAAATTCCTGAATGTCAGTATTTTCGCATAAGTATCATGGTACTGCCACAGTACTGTTTTTGTATGATGTAATTACTATGGTCCATAAATACACCCTAATACTGAAGTTGTTTATTCAATGTTATTTACATTTTATTCCAAGTTCTTACAAAAATGCCATGGTATTACTACGGCAAATAACCAAAATAAATGCTAATACCATGGTGCATGTCCAAACAACATAGTAAGTGTTACTTACTACCATGTTACCATGATATTTGCAAGGTGATACCATGGAACTACTATGGTAAATGTCCAAAAAAAGCTATTAAAACCAGGGTGCATGTCTAAAAACAGTAGTACCATGGTACTTTTTGCTAAGTGTTACTTACAAAATGTTACTGTGCTGGTAGTTGGGTACAGTAATGACAATTGAGTGGCAATACCAAGCAATTTTGAAGTACTACCATGTTACCATGGTATTTGCAAGGTGATACCATGGAACTACTATGGTAAATGTCCAAAAAAGCTATTAAAACCAGGGTGCATGTCTAAAAACATAGTAGTACCATGGTACTTTTTGGTACGTGTTACTTACAAAATGTTACTGTGTTGTTAGAATGGTACAGTAATGTCATTGAGTGATAATACCATGGTACTTTGAAATTTACCATGGTACAGAAATTTGTGTATCATGGTAATTGCAAGGTGCCTCCAAAAATACACTACTAAGGTAAATGTAAATAAAACCCCCAAACAAACAAAAAAGGCTAATAATACCATAGTGAACGTATGAAAATGGTAGAACCATGGTAATGTGTGTTTTTGTACGTATTATTTAAAAAATATTACATTGCTGGCTGTATAGTACAGTAATATCATCAGGTTGTAATACCATGATACTAGTATAATACCATGGTACTATTATGGTAAATGTCCAAAACAACCTTAAAAGTAACATTTTTTTTATTTTTTTTTGATGGCTTATTTTTTTTTTATTAACTGTACTGTAATAAGTTATTTTTCAAAGCTGTAAAACATTATTTCATAAGAAAATATGGTAGCACTTTACAATAAGGTGTAATTTGTTAACATTAGTTAATGTATTAACTAACGTACAAACAATGAACGTGTTACAAACGAGCCTTCCGCAGCGTCTCTCCCACACCATCGGAGGGAGCCCTCACCTGAATACTAACCTGTTGATTTGGACTCCATTTCCCATGTGCCCCATACCTGGGATTGACCCCTCACCTGTAACCCATCATCCTCTTCCTATAAAATAGCCTCCTTCCTGTTGTTCCTCACGAAGTCTTGATTTGCCTCGGTGATCATTTCTGAGCGTTTATTAGGGCCCGAGCACTGCAGTGCGAGGACCCTATTGGAATTGCTCTGTTTATTCTTCTTCTTCTTCTTCTTCTTCTTCTTCTTCTTCTTCTTCTTCTTCTCCAAAGTAAAAAGTCTTTTTGAGGGCCTAAACATGCTCGAAAACTCATGAAACTTTGCACACGCATCAGTCCTGGTGAAAATTTACATCTGATATGGTTTTCAGAAGTGGGTGTGGCAAAATGGCTCGATAGAGCCACCTATAAAATTTCAACGGAGTGCGCCTCGAGCTGCGTTTCACGTACATGTACGAAACTCGGTACACAGGTGTAGCACACCAATACCTACAAAAAAGGCTCCTGGTACAACATCCTAAACCCAACAGGAAGTCCGTTATATCGAATTTCCTGTACGATTTTTGTGCAGTTTTTGCCATTTTCAGGCCTCGTACTTTAACGAACTCCTCCTACAGTTTTTATCCGATCATCTTCAAATTTGCTGAGTGTTATCATAAGGCCCTTGCGATGTTAAATTGCGAAGCTTTTGAGTTTTCGTCGAGGGGCGTGTCCGTGGCGGCCTGACAAAATTTGACGTGTCGCCATGAGAAAGGAAGTGGCTGTAACTCAGGCAAACAATGTCCGATCTGCCTCAAACTTCACAGGTGTGATAAGAGTCCGGTCCTGAACACATGTCAGTGCCCATATTCAGTTATAGTCATAGCGCCACCTGATGACAACAGGAAGTGACATGTTTAACACTGTTACGGACTCCTAGCAACATATTAAAAAGCATTAGCAAGTTTTAAATAGGCTAGCAACATGCTACAATCATGCTACAACATGCTAGCAACACTTAGCTAAGAGCTAATGCATGCTATTAATACAAAGAAAAAGAAAATTGCTGTAACTCATGCACACAATGTCCAATCTGACCCAAATTTAATATTCAACATGCTACGAACATAGTAAAGCATGCTAACAACACTTAGCTAATATGCTAAAGCATGCTAATAATACTATAAAACAGGAAGTTACTTTAACTCGGGCATACAATGTCCAATCTGCCCCAAACTTGACATGTTTGATAAGAGTCCTGGACTGAACACATACCCATGCCCGTATTCAGTTATAGTCATAGCGCCACCTGCTGGCAACAGGAAGTCACATGTTTAATACTGTTGTGGATGCCTAGCAACATTTTAAAAATATCAACACGTGTTATATAGGGTAGCAACATGCTAGAAACATGCTAAAACATGTTAGCGACACTTAGCTAAATGCTAAAGCATGCTCTTAATGCAATGAAACAGGAAGTTACTGTAACTCAGGCATGCAATGTCCAATCTGCCCCAAACTTAATATGTTTGATAAGAGTTCTAGCCTGAACACTTTTACGTGCCTATATTCAGTTATAGTCATAGCGCCACCTACTGTCAACAGGAAGTGACATGTTTAACACTGTGATACACTATTATCAACACACTAAAAAGCCATTGAGTGCTAAAGTAGTTAAAAAAACACTCAAACATGCTAGCAACACTTACTTAATGCTAAAGCATGTTGTTAAAGACATAAAACAGGAAGTTGTTGTAATTCATGTAAACAATGTCCAATCTGCCCCAAACTTCACATGTTTGATAAGAGTCCTGGTCTGAACATATATACATGCCCATATTCAGTTATAGTTATAGCGCCACCTCCTGACAACAGGAAGTGACATGTTTAACGGTGTTACGGACTCCTAGCAACATATTAAAAAGCGTTAGCAAGTTTTAAATAGGCTAGGATCATGCTAGAATCATGTTAAAACATGCTAGCAACACTTAGCTAAGAGCTAAAGCATGATATTAATACAAAGACAAATTGCTGTAACTCATGCATACAATGTTCAATCTGACCCAAACTTAATATTCAACATGCTACAAACATAGTAAAGCATGCTAGCAACACTTAGCTAAAATGCTAAAGCATGCTAATAATACAATGAAACAGGAAGTTACTGTAACTCAGGCATACAATATCCAATATGCCCCAAGCTTAACATGTTTGATAAGAGTGCTGGCCTGAACACATGCCCATGCCCATATTCAGTTATAGTCATAGCTCCACCTGCTGGCAACAGGAAGTGAGATGTTGCACTCTGTAATGAACGCAACATTTTAGAAATATCAACAAGTGTTAAATAGGGTAGCAACATGCTAGAAACATGCTATAACATGTTAGCAACACTTAGCTAAGTGCTAAAGCATGTTATTAATGCAATGAAACGGGAAGCTACAGTAACTCAGGCATACAATGTCCAATCTGCCCCAAACTTAACAGGTTTGATAACAGTCCTGGTCTGAACACATTTACATAACAATATTCAATTATAGTCATAGCGCCACCTACTGTCAACAGGAAGTGATGTTTAACACTGTGATACACTATTAGCAACACACAAAAATAAGCCAGTGAGTGCTAAACTTGCTAAAAACACACTCAAACATGCTAGCAACACTTACTAAGTGCTAAAGCATCTTGTTAAAGCCATGAAACAGGAAGTTGTTGCAATTCCTGCAAACAATGTCCAATCTTCCCCAAACTTCACATGTTTGATAAGAGTCCTGGCCTGAAGATATCTACATGCTCATATTCAGTTAAAGTCATAGCGCCACCTGCTGGCAACCGGAAGTGACATGTTTAACACTGTGATGGTCTATTAAAAGCACTGCAAAATATGCCATATTGTGCTAAATATGCTAGAAACACTTTCTAAGTGCTAATGCATCCTATAAATGCCATGAAACAGGAAGTTGTTGTAACTCAGCCATACAATGTCCGATCTGCCCCAAACTTCATATGTTCGATAAGAGTCCTGGCCTGAACACATCTAAAGGCCAATATTCCATTACAATTATAGCGCCACCAGCTGGCAACAGGAAATGACTTGTCTTACACTAACTCAAGCATACCATGTTCAATCTGCACCAAACTTCATATGTTTGATAAAAACGCTGACCTGAAGACGTCTACATGCCAATATTCAGTTATAGGCATAGCGCCACCAGCTGGCAGCATGAAGTTTGGCACATCTAAATGACTTTGATATATTCCTCCTAAATTTACTATGTTAAAAGCATAGTGCCCACCGTTCGCTGTTTCCCTAAAGCCACCGGTCGGCGGTGAGCCCGGGTGCGAGGGCCCGTTCATCGC